>JAQQSW010018094.1:0-11321 GCA_028646575.1 Pseudocheirus occidentalis | reverse complement strand
TGAAAGCACACACTTCTGTAAAGGGACAGGGTAGAGAATAGAACAAGGGTGGGGGGATGGCATAGGAAGGGGGGACATATAATCAGTCTCTCGCAATATGTCCACTCTGGAGATGTTCTGCATAATTACACATGTACAGCCTGTATGGAATTGCTTGACCTTCCAGTGAGGGTGGGTGACGAGGGAGGAACCAAAAGAATCTAGAATTTAAAGTTCTACAATCAAATGTTTTTAAAATATATATATATATATATACATATATATGCATATAATAATAACAATTATTATTATTATTATTAATTACATGCAACTGGGAATTAAGATATACGGGCACTGGGGTAGGGAGACCCATTAGAGGGGCAATGGAGGAGGACATAGGAAAAAGCAAATTGGAGGAGGGGCTTTACAGTGGGATGACTGTTTTGGGGTTGTGAGTAGGGAAAAGATAGGGAGAAAAATTGTAACTCAAGAAAAGGGTGATGAAAAAACACACTGGATTTAAAAACACATTCAAGTAATTCCACCTAAGGGAATCCTTTATTGTTGCTCAGTCATGACTCTTTGTGACCCCTTTGGGTTTTCTTGGCAAAGATGCTGGAGTGGTTTGGCATTTCATGCTCTAGCTCATTTTACAGGAGAGGAACGGAGGAAAACAGGGTTTAGTGACGTGCCCATGCTCATAGCTGATAAGAGTCTGAGGTCAGATTTGAAGTCAGGAAGATGAGACTTCATGATTCCCAGCCCACTTTCCTAGAACAAACATAAAACTTTAACAACCAAAGTCTTTCTGGATATCTAGTAGATGTATGCCCAAACATCAAGCATGATATCTACCAAGCCAAACATAGAAAAATGGTAGCAAAGGTCACATTAATCAGGAAGAGATACATGCATACATACATATATACATATATGTATATGCACATATATACATATATATATATATATATGTGTATAAAGGAGTTTCAAAAGCATTTCCCACCTATTTTACTACATCATTAAGAAACCTGGGATATGCATATTTAGCTGAATAAACTAAGGGAAGAAGAATATAACGGGGAAAACACTGGAGTCAGGACAGGACACCTGGGTTCTGAAATTACCAAATATGGTGATATGGGGCCGGTCACATGACGTTTTTAGACCTCACATTTTTTCTCATCTACAAAATGAAAAGAATGGACCAGGTGATTGATTTATAAAATCTCTTCCAATTGAAAATTCAGTCATCTTGAGACCAGCAAAAGATCAATCTAGCAGACTTAGCAAAAATAATCAATTAGAATATTAGAAGCCTGGCCACCATGTAATCTTTTCATTTCCTGATTCCCTAACAGCTTGTAACTTTCCACAAAAGTTAACTTGCATTTATTTTGCATATGTTCTTAGGGTCATAGATAGGGAGCTGGAAGAGATCTCAGTTGGACCATCTAGTCCAATCTCATTTTCAAATAAAGAAACTGAAGTCCACAGATGTTGTGACTTGACCAAGTTTACACAGATAAGTCACAGAATTGGGATTTTAACCCAGCCTCTGACTTTTAGCCTCCCCATTGAACCACACTGGTATCCTACAGGTATATAAGTTCATGATTTCTTGTACTTATAAAATATATACAAAATTTATGAATCCTCAGGTTGTATCCCCAATAGAATATGAACCACTTAAGGATAGAAATTGCTTCCATTTTGACTTTGTACCACTGGCATCTAGCACAGAGCTTGGATATAGGAGACTGGACCACTAATTAGTTGTTCCATGTGTTATACTGGGAATTCCTATAGAGTGGACAGGCAAGTCTCTTTTACCTCAAATTCTGTGATTCTGGGAAGTGCTTAATTTAATATTTGATTGATTGATTGCTTCCTAATAATAAGTTTTCCATTTTATCCATAGAGTTTTTTCTAGGGTGATTCACTCATCTGATCTCGGGGCAATAGAGATATTAATTTCATAGCATCATTACAGTGTAGCCTGTGTTTTTCAAACATTGCTCAGATTAGAGGAAGTTTTTTTTCTTATTAACTTTTGCTTATTTTTAGTTAACATCATTCATTTCCACCAGATTTTGGGTTACAAATTTTCTACCTATCTTTCCCCTACCCCAACCCCAAAACAATAATCCACTGTATATTCCCTCCCCCAATTTCCTCTCTCCTAAATCCTCCCCCATCACCCCTCTGTCTTTCTGGTAGGGCAAGATGGATCTCCCTACCCCAGTACCTGTATATGTTATTACCTAGTTGCATGTAAATATATATATGTATGTATATATATGTACATATATGTATACGTATGTGTGTGTATTTAACATTTGATTTTAGAACTTTAAGTTCTAGATTCTTTCCCTTCCTCCCTCGTCAACCCCCTACCATCTCTGGAAAGACAAGCAATTCAATATAGGATGTACATGTGTAGTTACACAGAAAAATTCCACAATGGACATATTGTGAAAGACTGACTATATTTCCCTCCTTCATATCCTGTCCCCACTTATTCTATTCTCTGCTTTGTCCCTGTCCCTTTACAGAAGTGTGTGCTTCTAACAACCCTCCTCCCCCAACCTGCTGTCTCTTTCATCATCCTTCCTCTCATGCCCTTCCCCCCTACTCCGCTGTAAGGCAATACCCAATTTAGAGTGTATGTCAAATTCCCTAAGCCAAATTCAATAAGAGTAGGGTTGACCCATTCTCTCTTGCCTTCCTGTTCTTCCCCTCCATTGTAACAGTTAATCCTTGCCTCTTCTATATGAGACGATTAACCCCATTCTGTCTTTCCCTGTCTTCTCTCCTTCTTTTCCTCTCCCACCTCTCAATTTCACCTTTTAAAATATCATCCCGTACTGTTCAATTGATCCTGTGCCCTCTGATTATGTACGCATATACACAGACACTCACATATGTATTGCCTACTCATGTTGCCAGTCAATTACTTGACTTCTGTGCTCCGTAGAATTCTGCTTTCAGAGGAAAGAGCTTTGTCCCAAATTGCTGGGGGTTTTGCAGCTGCTGGAGCTATTAGGAGGCCACTATTTCTGGAGCCCCCTCCAGTTTTGGCTTACTGGTTATGCACCTCAGGGCCACCAACCAAGACCATGATCTCAATCCAGGCAGGTTAGGGCAAGAGCACTTAGCTTCTGAATGTTCGCTTGCCCCCCCTGCAATCTGCATGCTGGGAGCTCTAAAGTAGTCACATGGAGGTGGCTGCAGGGCCACCACTTCTGCTGCTTTCTTTCCCTGGGGGCAGATGGCTGGACCCACTCCTTTCCCCCAAATTTAGCTGAGTTCTACTGACCTTTCACTTACTCCTTGGCTCTTAATAATTTTGGAAGCTGCCAGTGACTCACTCTCCCAAGTGCTCCAGCCATGGCTTGTCCTGGCTACCCTGGGGCTAACCAGTTTCCGACTGGGGTGGACTTGACTCCCAGCATGCTCTGATGAGCCCTTCCTGTCTGCCTGCCCGGCTGCCTTCAGTGGGAGCTTTGTTTCTTTGGCATTTTGTGGGTGCTGGAGTTCTAAAACTTGTTTAGAGTCATATTTTATAGGTATTTGAGGTGGTTATTGGGGGGAGCTCACAGAGTTATCTTGCTTCTATGACATCATCTTGACTCTGCCCCTCTGGGAGAAGAACTAGAAGAAGTTTTCTAATGTTAAATGATAATGAAATAGAGCAAGTTGAATTAGATTAAACTTATGCTCCCTTCTAAGATTTTTTTTTGCAGTGTTTCTGACCATAAGTACTACAAAAGTGCAATCTAGAATGTCCCAATGGGAAAGGGGGTGGGTCTTTGATTTTGAATGCCTTAATGAATAATTAAATGAACAAATGAATGAAGGAATGACAAAGTATGTATTAAGCATTTTTATATATCAGACATCGTGAGAAGCTAGGAGATAGGTTATCCCCTTCCATCTTCATTCTTTCCCCAAATAGGACCAGAATCAGCCAAGACTGGCAATGTGACTGAAGGGAGAACTTCCCAATTTTCAAAAGCTGCTGATGTAATCTTACTGCTTGCTTGCTACTTTTTGTATCTGTCTGTGCTTGCAAGTACTTATGCATATAGCCAATCCTAAGTTCATGGACTCTTATACAAAAAGAAAATCAGATTTTTTAAAATTTTATTTTGGGTGTCATGATGGCTAAATGAAAGAATCCCTTCTTGGTAACATTTTGTAGCGTGAGGAATTTTAACATTATGTGATATTGTAGCTTTAAAAGTGAAAATGTCATTGTACTAGATTTCTAAGCATAAAGTACTTGCCTCCAAAAAGCAATTGGAAGAGTAATTGTTACCCATTTCTTCGGTATACAAATAATGAGAGATAACTGGATGTGTTGTCTCCTTGGTATGTGAACAGATACTGCTCTGTTTTAAGATGAGTATATAACTGTTAACTGCAATTTTAATGAGATTTAACATATCTCCACCCATTAATAGGTCTCACGTGGAACCCATTAATGAAAGTTTGCTTAGGGGACTACATATGACACATTCAGCAGGATCTACAAAATAAAAGGAAAGTATGGAGTTTTGTGGGATGTTTCCCAGTTATTGGGTTGCTCTTCATACTTGAGGTGGCTATGGTTCTGTGGAGCTCCAGGAGCAGCAGCAGCCTAAGGGGAAATAGGCAAGTAGCAGTGAAGCGACCTTCTCCTTCCCCCTCCCTACCCGACTAGCACTCCTGAGGAGAGAGGTTGGAGCAGCAGCTGTGGAATGGCCAGAGACAGGGCTCAAGTGGATTAGCCCAGCTCCAGACTGTGCTGGAGGAGTGAATGCCCTGAGATTGTTTTGTATGTAGAGCCCAGGCAGGAGAAGTGAGAGAATGGAATGGAGCCATGGAGCAGGAGTTGAGAACTACCTGTGAACTTACCTCAGTGAAGTGAGAGCAAAAGTGAAGAGCTGCCTGCACCAGTACTTGGGAATAAGTCAGGAGCTACAGGCTCCTGGAGGAGGAGGAGATACCCTGGAGTTCAGAATTCTGCTCCAGGGCAAGATAAAAAATTTACAGCAAGAAGCTGAGTGTGCTTTTCTGCTCTCTGCCTTGGGCTGGTTTGGGCACGAGGGGGAGGGAGGAGTTGTCTATGATAAGTGGGGGCAAGTACCATGGGCTCCCAAGGACCTACCCTATTCACTTTTTGCTCAGCCACCCCTCAGAACTTGGAAGCAGGGGCTGTAGTAGTGTTAAGACTGGGATTTGGCTCAGAGCATGTGCCTAAGAGTGCCAGGAAGAAGCCTGCAATGGCAGTGTGGGGAGAAGGACAACCCCCCAAAAGAACTTTATTTGCACATTTTTATTTTGTTTTCAATTGAGGAAGAAGAAGCTGATTGCTCACTCCACAAAGATTTTGATCACCAAAGAATGCATAGAACTATGTTATGTTATGTTATGTTATGTTATGTTATGTTATGTTATGTTATGTTATGTTATGTTATGTTATATATTTTGTGTTTGTTTAAGGTCATCTGGCCACTCTACTAATGAGATGTTATGTTATATATTTTGCAAATGTGATAGATACTTATTTTATATATTTTATTTTATGTTATCCCTTGTATGTTGTCATGGGAATTATGTTGATGCAAGTTGACACTAAACGCCCCTTCAGCCTATATAATGGACATGTGTGACCTTGGGGCTGAATGGGATTTAAGATCTTGCCTGCCCATTAATAGATCTCATGTTGATCCCATTAAGGGAAGCTTGCTTAGGCAAGGCTTGTTTATAGAAAGTCTATATATACTCTGAAGTTAGCATTTTGCTTTGGGGCTCACTCATTGGAAGAGACTGGTAAAGTGTTACTGTAATTTGGACAGATGGTGCTTCTCTCTCTGGTAACGATGTATGTATTTCCTTGGTTAGACAATTGCATCCGTCTGTTAATCTGTGCTAATTTCTTTTTTGTTGTTTTTTAAAGTGATTTGTTTTAAGATCTAGTGAGTAGCACAAGGCAGGATCAACAAACATGTCTGAAAGAATACACAATGTAAGTTGGGTATATAATTCATTCTTAAATTATGTAGTACAGATTGTAAGGGTGAAAGAGGTCATAGATATATGACATCTAAATAGGGATCTGAAGTGTCCATTGGATTTGAACTGGAAGAGGAGAGGAGAAGAAATGTTCCAGGAACAGGGAATTTCTAGGGAATATTGGGGAAAATTAAATCATGATTTTGGCAAAACTCTAAAGGAGTATAAGAGTATGGTAGATCATTGGGCTGAAATCACAGAGGGCTTTCATTGCCAAGCAACAGAACAAACATAGCTTGGTTTTTTTTTATACATATAGCTTGTTGATAGGACATGGAAAGACTTTAATAGAGTTGGAACCAGGCAGGATTCTTTACATGTTTTAGAAAGGCAGAAAGGAGAGCTCATAGGAGGGAGGTAGTTTACCAAAACCACTAGCAACTGGGGTTGTGTCAATATCTTTTGGGTCAATGGTAGATTTCAAGGTAAAATTTTGTAAGATGGAGGTAAAAAACAGAAATAGTTCCATTCGAGCCAGGCTCTCACCAGCACATATCCGTTTTCCTAAAAGACACAAATACAAGTGTTTGACATTTACAGACATAAATCATCTAGACCACTTCCTTTTTCAGACTTATAGGGAGCCCACTAATCATCAGTGGCATTAGGAAAAAGACTGCATTCCTCTTTCTTCCTTGAGTCCTATGAAGAGCCAGTTTCACCTCAATTCACCTTAGAATGCCTTAGTAGAGACTTTCCTTGGTTAGAGCGATATGGAATAGTTTGGTACAGACTTGCTCTGTGAGAGTGCATAGACAAGCTTAGCATAGACTGGCTCCTTAAGAGTCTACCCCACATGGCGAACTTGAACTTTCAATAAACTTTACTTTTTTCCTTGGCTGAGAAGACTTGAGTGGAATAGTTTCCACAGGACCCGGTATGTTGGTATTTTGGGGTCTCAGGCAGCCCTAACCCTTTTTGAGCTCCTCTTCATTTTTAGAATAGGAGAACACTCCTATTCTATCCTGTATCTAAATCAATCATCCCTGAACCAGAATAATTCCTGGAATTTGAATTCAGAGTGAAGCAGTCATTTGCCTAGGGAGAAAACAATGGGTCATTTATAATCTCAAAGACTAAGTTTATGACTACCCAGAGTGACTGTGATGTGGAAAGGTGACAGAAGAATGATCAAAGTTCCCATTGTGAACCTCCTGTCACCATTCTGGATAGAAAGCACTTCTGGAATCTCCCCTGCAACTCCATGTCCATCTAGCCACTTAACTACTCATTCCTAGCTCTTACTCAAGTATTAGACCCAGATGAGCAGGACATGGAATTGGACACCACAATGTCAGGGACAGTTAGTTGTCTGCCAACATTCATGTCTGCCAGCCCCAGACTTGGCAATCACGAATATTACCTCATAACCAATAGACTCCCCCAAGAACAGAAGGTGAAAGGACAAGACATACCACCATCTATAATGCTATATTGATAGATCCCCATGAAAATCTACATAAGTAGGGAAGGAGCTTCCATACTTATGTTTCTTAGTCAGGAGTCACATTTCTGAAACATTGTAAACTCTAAGATTAGACCTTCAGTGACCTTAGCCATAATGGTAACTGACTAATAGGTATTCTTTAGATAACCCAATCCCCTTCCTTGGGTTGATAAGATACAAGACTGTACCATGCTAACATAAAAGCTTGGGAGATTTTATCTGAGAAGTAGCTCCTGGTTGAGGGTCATTGGGAGGATAGTTTTTAATGAGGTGGAGAATAGAGTAGCCACTATCTCAATTCTGCTTCTTTTTGCAACAAGCTCAGACAACTACCCTGAAACCCAGCTAATTTAGTTGATGAACTGTGGACCAAGGTGAATCAGAAGAATGATGTACTATGTCTCTACCCTACTCTCTAAACTAAATCTTTTGGCATAGAAGGTAACTGAAACCTACAGAAATGAAATAATTTGACTAAGGTCACACAGGTAATAAGGTCCTCATAGTTATCAATCCATCTTTGACGCACACTTTTAGATGAATGCCTTACCTGCTGAAAAAGGCATGAAGTAGTCACTCTTCTTAAACTTGCCACTTTCATCCAGGAAGTGACCTGGATCAAACTTGTCTGGACTGGGGAACTCTGCATCATCATACAGAACAGAAGACAGTACTGGTATTATGGTGGTGCCCTGAAACGAGCAAATAAAAACAAATAATTAGAAAATAAGAACCATAGAAAGTTAGAACTGAAAGAGAGATTAGAACAAACCTGTGATCAAAACCCCTCATTTTTAAGAAGGGAAAGAGCCAATTTTTTAAAACACTAGTGCTGACGGTAAAAATTAGAATATCTGCAATACGATTCTGAAAGATGAAACTGAATTTCAACAGTGTGTGGGGCAGAACCAGTACCAATGAGTAAAAGACACAAGGAGGCAGATCTCAGAGAAATGAAACTTAATATTAAGTAATTTTTGACCATCAGATCTATCAAAGAAGGGAAGAGCTGGCTGGGTAAATAAATAGTAAGCTCATCAATTGTGCATAAGTTCAAGCCAATGCCAGATGATCTGAAGGAGTAAAAATTAATTCTGATCTGGATCAGGATACTGATGAACACAATAACATCAGACAGAACAATAAGGAAAGAGCTGATTAACAAATTGGTAGCTCTGCTTGAAGATGATAAAACTGGATGCTCTGAAAGAAAAACAAAACTTTTTTCTACTCTAAAGAACGGTAAAGTAACTTCACAGGTGTTATCTTGTGAGATATCCAGAGAGAAGAACAAGCATTGACAAATCCCTATGGAAAGATATTGAGACATTTATTTGTTAACAATAACAAAAATTGATATAAATCTCCCATATTCTCAGAGCACATATTAAAGATATAATAGAGAACCTCCCACGACTTCCCAAAGGGGATGACTACTACTCACATTTGGGTATTCATATGAGCAAAAAGAAAATACTTCAATAAGGAACCTAGGAAGCATTTCCAAAGGTTTTGACATTGGGGGGGGGAGCTAAAGATTTTAGGATTACAAAGTGGTATATTCATTATGGCTGTAAGTGGAAGCAAAAGATTCAGATAGTAAGGCAGATTTCAGAAGTGGACATTTTGTAAGAGGGTGTTTGAGAAAGGGATATGGATTTCTGGATCACATCTTAATTAAATCATAAGAATGATAGACTCCTAACCAAGAATGGAATGATGCACCTAGCAAAGGCTAGAAAGATCATTCTTTTGATTCCTCACAAATATAGTCAAGAGGGTTTTTAAATGCTTAAAGTGTGGCTAATAAAAGAAGATGTGTTGGGGATTTTAAGACAGAGAAGCAAATTTGACTCAAAGTTATAACTAGGACTTGGTAGGATGAGATCCTTAACAAAATGAAACTCTGGAAAGAGTACATACATACATACATACATACATGCATATATATATATATATATATACACATAATTCAAAAGAAACAGGTGGGGAAAGAGTGTGTTGTAGCATGTGTTAAGAATATATAGAAAGCGGAGGAAAGAAGAATGATGAGAAGCACCTAGGTAAAGAGGAATGGAGGCAACATCGAGTGACATTGTCATGAGAGTATTCTGCAGACCACTTGGACAAAAAGAAGAAATAGACAAAAAATACAGAAAACACATTATAAGCTCTGATAGTTAGATATAATATAGCAGGGATGGAAGACTTCAATTAATCAGTCAGTTCCTTAAATTTCCTTTCTGTCAAAAACAGAGCAGCTAATGATTCCCCAGCTTTCTTAATGATAATTTTATTCTGCAAATGTAGCAGAAATAAAAGAAGGAAATTGTTTTATCTATCCAGTCCTCACCATCTGAAAGGAACTTGAACAATATAGATGTGAATAGTGCTCTACAGACCGTATGGCACAACATTCTTCATTTGACTGGATCATGCTGTTGTAGGACCACATAAGACCTGTGTTGTAGGATGTGCTGTCACTTTTGGCACACTTTCTGTGCATGCTAATGAAAGGTAATGATGGAAATGTTTGGGAAAGTGACCAGTCCGTCTTTGATTTTTAACAGAGGTAACTGACTAAATGGATAGAGTATAGGACCTAGAGTCAGAAAGACCTAATCTGACCTTGAATTCTCACTAGCTGTGTGACCCTGGCCAAATCACTTACCCTTTCTCAGACTCAATTTCCTCATCTGTAAAATGAGAAAAATAATAGTACCTACATTTCAGGGTAGTTTTGAGGATAAAAAGATAATATTTGTAAAGTGCTTCACATACCTTAATACTTGCTGTTATTATTATCACCAAGAAAGAAAAGACTTAGTTTCTAAAATCATTATGAAAAGCACTTCTGATGGTGGAAGAAAAAAGAACATTCTTTAAAGATACCAATGTGAATGAAGTAGCCATGTGGTGCAGTGGAGAGATCAGAAGACCTGAAGTCAGGAAGACCTTAGTACAAATCCTGAATTGGACAGTTACTAGTTGCATGACCTTAGGCAGTTTCTTTCAGAAAGAGCTTCCTAACCTGTAAAATGGGGATAATAACAGCAACTACTTCCAAAGAGCTCTTCTAAACACTAAATGAGATGATTTGTGTAAAGCAAACCTCAAAGTCCTTATAAAGAATAGCTGGGATCATGACAGGGAACTCACCAACCAACTTAGGTTTATCAAAGACAAGTATGCGTAAAAGATGCATGTCACAGTTCCAAAAGAATGATAGAAGTGGGGAGCCAAGATGGCGGCGTAGAAGCAGCAAAGCACCACAGCTCCCACACAAACACGCTGAAAAACTCATAAAACGGGATGCTAAACAGATTTTCAAGCTCCAAAACTCTCCACAAGACAGAAAGCACATCTGTTGCTACAGGCAGCTCAGCAGGCGGGGCTCTTCACAGCAGTCTGGGACCCACCCCTGAAACCTCCGGCCGGCTCAGGCCCTGGGGCATCGGGCAGGGAACCGCGGCTACAGGAGAGCAGACCGCCTGCACTGGAGGCACAGTTACCACATCTATCAGACCAGAAGACAAAAAGGCTAAGAGAAAGGTCAGTGGATTTTGCTAACTGGGGAGGAGAAGAGCGGGTCCAGCCAAACTGCTCCCAGGGCAGGGAGGCAGCGGGAGGCGGCTGTTGCAGCAGGAACGGCTGAGAGCCCCAGCGGCTGCTTCAGAGCCCTCGGCCTGCAGATAGCAGGGGGGCTGACGCGACCCATCGAGGCCAAGGGCTCTTGCGTTGAGCGGCCTGGATCTGGATCGGGGTCTTGAGTGGTGGTCCTGGGGTGTGCTTTCAGTGAGCCAAACTGGTGGGGGGGAGCTGCAGCACCCCATTAAAG
>JAQQSW010018093.1:0-11321 GCA_028646575.1 Pseudocheirus occidentalis | reverse complement strand
AGAGTTTGGTTCAGATTATCAACAGGAGTGACAATTGAGTAATGTAGCTTCTACATAAATCCAATGTCCTTTTTTCTTTCTTCATCCTGTTTGAACACTCCCCGGCATGACATTGTGGATGGACCATTCTCTCCTTCTTGATATTCTCTTCTACCTCATCTCCTCTCTCTTTAACGACTCATTCTTTGTCTCATTTTCTAGCGCCTCACCCTCCTCCCAATCCTTCTGGTGGGGAATATGGTTGTAGTGTTCCCCAAGGTTCTGTCTTTGGCCCCCTTCTCTATCCCTACTCTTTCCTTTGGTGAGCATATATACTTTCCTCTTCAACTCTCTTTGACTTCCTAGTTCTATTATGCCTTCTATGTAGGTGATTACCAAACTTACATCTCTACCCCAGCCTTTACCCCCATCCTATGTCCTTGCTCAGGGTCTTGAACTGAAGACTAGATGGTCACTTTCTGTATTAAAGAGGAGATTCTCCTTTAGATGCAGGTTAGATTATGTAGCTTCTGAAGACTCTTCCAAATCTGAGATTCTGTGATTTCCATTTGCCAGCTGGAAAGCTTCTTCTAACTGTTCTACTGGCATCTCACACTCGATGTATGCAAAACTGACCTGAAGATCTAACCAAAACCTGCCTTTCCCCTTGATTTCACAGTTTCTATTGATGGCACTAGTACCCTCTAAGTCACTCAGGTTCACTTTTTGCTCTCTTCTCTATCACTCCTCATCTCTAATCTCTTGCTAAATTCTATTGAGTCTGGCTTCATAAAATCCCTTGTGTCTGTCTTCTCTTTTCCATTCCCACTGTAATTCTAGTTCAGCCTTCATCTCTTCTCACCTCTACTAATTCCCAGCTGGCCAGCCTGCTTTCAGTCTAAACCTTATCTAATCTATCCTACACACTGCTACCTGAGTAATGTTCCTAATGTACTCATATGACCATGTCACTCTTCAAAAAATATCCATGGCTCCCCATTGCCTAGGATAGGGATAGGAACTAGATTTGTGATTTCATTGGTATAGAAAATCCAAAGGTGAAGAAATTCTTTTACCAATGCAGATCAGAACCTTCTATGGAACTCTAATTGCCTAGGACACTGGCAGGTTAGTTGATTTGCCCAAGGTCACATAGCCACTGTCAAAGACAGGGCTTAAACCTGTGTCCTGGCTCTAAGGCCATGCATGCTGCCTCTCTCCATCAGGCTATCTCTCCTCTGCTGGCTACTAAATACTTATGAACTCCTGATCCTCATATATAAAGTCCAACATAATCTGGTTCCAGTCTCTCTTTCCTGTCTTATGGTCTTCCTGTTCTCCTCTACTGTGGCCCTTGTTCTAGCCCTAGACTACTTCCACCCTTTCTCTATGCCTTTACTCATGTGACTCATTGAAATATGTGAAATTTGATCATATTTACTTTATCAGAAAATGGCTTTGTGTGTATGTGTGTATATACACATGTGTGTATGTGTATAATGTGGATAAGCCTGGAATGGGGTTATGATCTGCCTTTCTAGAGGGCATATTCATACCAGTGAAATTTTTTGGAAGAAAAAGATGGATTAATAATGACATTCATATTGCTATCAATAATTACCTTTGCTATCAATAAACAACATTGTTGTTCGCATGTTAAAATTAAACAAATATGTTGGTACCCATACATTTCAATAATAGCAGACATTTATACAGTACATTACCTCATCTGAGCCTCATAACAGCCATGAAGGTAGGTAGTGCATTATCCCATTTCATAAATAGGAAAACTGAGGCTCAGAGAGAGTTAGTGACTTATCCAGTTGGGATCATATAGCTAGTAAGTGTCAAAAGAGAGATTTTAATTCAGTTCTTCCTTTCTCTAGGAAAGGAAGAGCCTATCTCTTCACAATGCCTTTTAATAGGAAGAGGTGATAATTATGTACATTTTAAAAGGTTTGAAAAGGCATATCTTTGCCCAAAGGAGAAAACATTATAGAATGTGTGTGGTATGAAAAGTTGAAGCAGTGTGGGCTCAACAATGAGTTGAAAGGAACTCTGGCTTTTGAAAGGAAATAAGTCTACACAGTTACGTACATGATCTGGACTTATGATTACATTGATGTAGGGCACTGCTTGTGTAGAAACTCCCTCCACTTATACACATCAGCAATTGATCTAATTCTAACTGATTTCAAGTAAATTTAATCCAAGTAGCAGATTTACATCAAACTGATCATGTAAGTTAGGGAGCTGTGATGTTCCAGGGCTTGCCCATGATCATGCAGTCAGGACACATCAGAGGCAGGATTCTAACACACGTCTTCTGAATTCAAATTTTGTTTCTCTATCCACTAACCCACACTCTCCCTCACTTCTCTTCTATGTTTGATCATTAAATATGATGCATTAAATTAAAGCTCTGGTCTCTTTAAGGTATATATTTGAGGTCCACTACTACCTTTAGGGTTGTCTCTTTACAGTAGAACTTCACGTAACCAGTAATCTGTGTGGTCCCACTTTAAATTGCTGTGGAACATGAATGAATTAATAAAAAAGCACTTTTTAAACACTTACTAGGTACCAGGCATGAGTGGCTAGGTGGCCCAGTAGATAAAGTGCTGTAGGGTTAATGGAATATAAAATCTTCCCCATCCATTTATAGGCCTATGTGACCCCATGTTCCCTTTTTACCTTGGTGCCATGTTCCCAGGTCTAAAGATACACAGGTATTTCAATCACAGATGTCTTGTTGCTTTGAGCTCTGGCCCAGTTCACAGCTGTAACACATCTTGCATCACATAGAACCTATATATGTATATATTCAGGGAAATTAATATTGCCTTGGGGGAGGAGCTTGCTTATGGGGAGGCTTGCTTGCAGAAAGGCTTTCACACCTTTTGGTACTGAGCCAATTAGGCACTGAGTCATGTGGGTGGTGATGCCTTCTGGCTCTGAGGCTATTAGTTGAAAACTATATATATTCTGGTAGGTTGGTATTTTGCTTTGAGGCTCACTCATGGAAAGAATGCTTGCCTGAGGTCTTTGTGATTTGACCAGACCAGAGTCTGGGTAGCTGTTGTTAAGCCCCCCCCCTCCAACTTTGTGAACCCAGATATTGGTACTTCTTGGTCTGGTGACTATGTATCTGTTTCTTTGTTTAGACAGTTGGAGCCCTGTCTATTGGATTCTTTCTTGAATACCCACTTCTTTCTACTTATCTGTCTGCATGGTTAATTAAAGTAAGACTGTTGACCCTTTTGAAGCTATCTTTCCTTTAGAAAAGCAGATCAAAGAACCTGTGCCAGTGGCCGTCCTGTGTGCTGGTGTTATTGGTCTAACACCTCTGCAGCAGCTGCAAGGATCCTTAAGACACAAGTGCCAGGCCTGAAGTCAAGAAGACTCATTTTCTTGAGTTCAAATCTGGACTCAGACACTTCCTGGCTATGGAGTGAATCACTTAACCTTGTTTACCTCAGTTTTCTCATCTATAAAATGATCTAGAGAAGGAAAAGGTAAACCAATCCAGCATCTCTGCCAAGAAAACCCCAAATGGGGTCACAAAGAGTTGGATGTGACTGAAAAATGACTGAACAACAAAAAATGAAGTTAAGTTCCCATCTGGGCCAATTAACTTTGTTAAATGATCCCAGACTCCTACTTTTTCTTTAAGCCTGGCTAGAAAATGCACGACTCTGGACACAAAGGGAACTGGGTAAGAAAGTGTTCATGGCAAATCTATTCCCTACTGTTCAAAAAATCACTCTACTTATGGAGAATCAGTGATGTTATATTTGATCATGTAAAATATCCCATATATAATATGTATTTAATGAGGACATTACTTTCAGGGTTCTCACTTTTTCCCAATCCAAGAGATTTATTCATTTTGCTTACTTTTAGGAATAATAATCACAGCTTGTATTTATATACTGTTTAAGGTTTGCAAAGCACATGACATATGTTTTCCTCATTTCATCCTCATGACAAACCTCTGAGGCAATCTATTATTCATCCCATTTTACAGGCTAGGAAACTGAGGCAAACAGAGGTTAAGTGACTTGCCCAGGGTCACACTGCTATTAAATATCTGAAGCAGGATTTTAATTTGGGTCTTTCCCACTCTAAGTGCTCTACGCATTATACCTCCTAGTATAAGATAAGCGACTCCCTGACACATATTTCCCTGGCCTGTGCGCTACTTTTTTTTTCCAGGAAGTTGACTGAGAGACCCTCATAGTTCTAGTAATCTACCACCTGCCCCAGGTCAAAGCCTGAGGTAGTACCGAAGTTCTCAGAAATTATAGTACAGCGCTATAGTGGTGTCAGCCTAGGCCTGGGCAAGGAAACAGATTGCACTAGCAAGAAAAAACAGTGACCTCCACAGACCAGCTCCCCCAAAGGGGCTGGAGAAGGTATTAGCTGCTGAAGAGTACCCAGAAGAAATTGTTTAGTGCTTGGAACCTGTGTCAACTTAGTCATTTTGCACCTCCCTCCCCTCAAAAAAAGAGTTTGCACCCCAATGTTCCCTGACAGTGTAAAGATCAATTATGTCCTTGAACCTATACTCAGTGTGCTGAGCAGCAATGGGATGGAGAACTGATCAGAAAGAAAAACAGGGTCAGCGAGTCCTAGGAGCACAGGCTTTGGAAGAGGGTCCTATTCAACACACACACACACACACACACACACACACACACACACACACACACACACACACCATTTGTTAGCAATAAAAAGTCACTCCAGGCAAGCAACAGTAGGAACCTGGCTGAAGGAGCCTTCTCTCGAGGGGATGATGCCCTGATTTTTCATACTGTATTTATACTAAGAATCAATGTAGGGTAAATTCTCTGGTGATAACTCCTCTCCTGCCAACCCTGCCTTCCAGTTCACTGTCTCCTTAAACTAACTCAGAAGCTAACATCACTAATGAAGGTAAGAAATGTGGAAGCCTTGGTCCCTGCCTCTGAACAGATGAGTGCTCTTGCGGTTTCATGAATCTGAGGGATATTAACACACATTTGCCCATCCTCCTCTCCCTGTGCCTTCAGAGGGGAGCCCTGGACTAGAAGTCAGCAGCCTTGGCCCTACTTCTTAACTCTACCATTTACCATTTGTTTGATCTTGAACCGTAGTTTCTTTATCTGTAAAACAAGTATATAAGCCCTCAGAGTACTTGAGAAAACCAGAAGAGATCATGGATGTAAGGTGCTTTAAAATTACAAAGCACTTAACATATGTTTACTCATATATCCTCTTTTTACAGGTGAAGAAAATGAAGCTAAAACAGGTTAATCAACTTGCCCAGGGTCACACAGCTAGGAGATGTCTGAGGCTGAATTTGAACTCAGCTCTCATCCTAGGATAGAGGTAAAGGATAAGGTAAAGGATTCCCTAACATAATGTGCTTCTTTTTACAAGATTCCATGCAAACGGCAGGTGATAGACACATCAGGATGATGAACTTGGAGTTAGGAAGATCTGTGTTCAAATCCTGCTGTGTGACCTTGGTCAAGTCTAATCTAATAAAATCTCACATAACTCCTTCAGATTTATCTACTAATTCCTAGATGAGTTGGGAGAAGGAGCCAAATCCTTCTAGTATCTGTTTTCTTATGCTAATTAGTACTCTACACACACTGGATAGACTGGCATTTATTTGCAGCTTTTACTGCTGATAATGTTAAGCTCCACACTTTAAAGGAAAAAATTAGTATAATAAATAGGGAAATCCACTCTTAGCAAAAGCTTTTAAAATGCATCCCATATGGTTAATGTACAGTTTCAGAATGATTGTCTTGAGACCTTGTCCTTATATGATATTTTTAGACTTTCAGGGCCATTTATAGAAGAGATTCAGAAAAACAAGTAACTTGCCCAGGGCCACACAGCTAAAATGTGTCAGAATTGGGACTTGAGCCCCAGGTTTTTTGACTCTCAACTGGTTTAGGCTCAGCTGATGAGTGGGGTTAGTTTTCCCGAACTGCTTTCTCTTTCACCTTGCTCTTTCTTTCGGATTCTTTGTTAGAAGCAGTATCTCTGCATAGGAGAAGGAGGAATATATTACAAGTGAAAATGATCTCTGGAATTGAGATCAAATCCTTGCCTTTTCAAGGAAGGGGAAAAAGGAGAAAATTTAGAACTCAAATTTTTTTAAGATGAACATTTAAAAAATTTACATGTAATTGGGAAATATTTAATGAAATAAAACATATTGTGAAAATAAGGATGATGTAAAAACCAAAAATAGCAATAAAATTAATTTTTAAAGACCCAGGCTTATTCTTCTGCAATCCAGTGCCTGCCTATTAATTGTCTCGTTTCTTTTTCTTTTTAATTTCCAAGCATATTTCCTACTCAGCACATTCCTAGGAAGAAAAAAAATGTTCTAGAACCAACCTCAAGTAATCAGTGCCAGAGGGGAAGAGAGGGATATTAACAAAATGTAGACACAAACCATATCTGGGGGCACATTCAATTGTCTACAAGAAGGTCCATTTAGCATTCTGTGTAGAGAGCCAAGTGTGGTTGAGAGGAGCCCACTTCAAATTACAGTGTTCAGCTCTTTCCTGAAAGAGCTTAGTTGTATGTGTAAGAGTTTTCAGTAGAAAGTTAAGCCATGCCTCTGGTGACAATGTATGATGGACATCAATCCTCACTTCTGGAAGGGCTCACTATTCAGCTACAGTAGTGGCAGGTTATCTTCAATGTCATGTCTCTACCCACATCATTCAGCCCTTATTTCCATTAGAAAAGCCAAGAAGTGAAAGCTTTATCTAGGGATAAGAATGTTCTGGGGTTATTGTGTGCGCTTTATTTCCAACTTGACCTTAAGGTAGGGTCATGAGATTTTGTCCAGGGCTAACATCCTTCAATCTCCTCTAGAAACGCTCAGAAAGACACATGTAGAGCCACAGGAGAGATGATTATAAAGCAACCAAACTGCTACTACAGATCTGCACGTAACAAAAACTTGTTCTCACTACCTGGTGGGCATGCTTTTGTGAGTACCCACATGCACAGGTATAGACCCATATGTGACCATTTAGCCTGGCATCACTTCAGATCATATGCAGCTAGAGTATCTGCATGCGGTCACAAGAACCGTCAGGGTAACTTGCTCCCTCTTGGGTAAATGAGAGCTAGGAAATTATGGAAACACAGATCTTTAGCCACTGAATATTTGCAGCTCATCAAGCAGAGAAGGCTTCTCAGGAATATCTGACTTGTGGCCTGGCTTCCAGGTAGTCTAGTCAGTTCGATTCTTAGAATCCTCTACTGAAAGGAAAGAGCACAACCCAATTCCACCTTTCACAATGGTGGCTCTGAGCCACTCTGGCCAGAACTCCTCCTGGGGGAATTCCTTCTTAGCTAAGACTAGAGACCACTCAAACATGAAGTGTCTTTTGCCTCCCTTTTCTAATTATGGTTATTTCAGAGAAAGGCTCACTTCTCCCTCGGTAGAAACCTAGCTAAGGGATGAAAAGGAGCCAGCACTCCCTCCTTATTCACAAGAAGACCCAGAAACATTTTGGTAGCCTTCAGTCATTTGGTTTTGCTGTGATTGTTACCCTCTACTGTGACACCAGTCTTCAGACCCGCATGAAGAGCCTTCCAGCCCTGTGTCTTGCAGATCCCAGTGGCAGGGATAATGGGGGTTCTGCAGGATTCCCTTTCCCCAGCAAACATGTTACAGGAATCCACCGAGTTCAGACAGAGTCAGTTAAGACTTCCCTCTTCCAGCTTTCAGAGCTGTGGCCCCACGTCTCCAACCTCCTGGCCTCACAAGACTTTCCCTTCAGCTTCTCTAATCCCTGCAAAATCATCCAAGCTTTGGAAGAAGATACTCACAGCTCCAGGCGGCCCAGGCAACTCCCCAGGGTTCATCCTCTCCAAAGGGGGCTGCTCTCTCAAGACCTCGGTGCTCTCCTAGAGAGCAGAGAAGGCAAAGGGCTGCCGCATCTCTCTCAGGCATCAGATTAATTTAGCACTTGCGGAAGGAACTGACGGAAACTGAAGTCACATGGAGATTGAGGGTGAGCAGCAAAAGATTCAGCACTTACAACGGCCTGAGGTTTGCACACTGCAGGAAAGAAGGAACTGGTTGGGGGGGAAGGGGCGAAGCACAGGCAAAGGTCAAAGCTAGGAAACAACAGTACTGGACATACTATTGGTTCTGTGCCTTTATTTGGCAAGGAGTTGATGTATTTGACAACCTCCCAGCAATGAATGCAAACTAAAGCTTCACTCCAAAGCATCTCTACTTACAACTTGGGACAAACCACTCCTAAGAAAATGGCTTTGAGAGGAGATAACTCTTTGAGCCTGAGTTTCCCCAGCTATAAAATGAAGGAGTTGGGCTCAATGACCTCTAAGATCTCTTCCTGTTCTAGGTCATTTTTTTTGTTTGCTTTTTTGGAGGGCAATTGGGGTTAAGTGACTTTCCCAAGGTCACACAGCTAGTTCTTGTGTTAAGTGTCTCGGGCTGGATTTGAACTCAGGTTCTCCTGACTATTCATTACACCACCCAGCCACCCCTTAGGTCATGTCTTTTCTCTAGGCAGGGCTTCTGTGATACTACTTCCTGTGCCTTCCTGCTAAGTTCCATTTAAAGTGGAAAAAAACCTGAAGCTGACTTGAATCTTCTGAATAGGCTGGACATAGTTCTTTAATCGTTCAATAGATATTGATGAGGCACAGCGGTCTTGCAAAGTACTCTGGTGAAGGCACAAAATAAGATATTGCCTCTGCCCTAACAGAACTAAAAAATTTTTGATAACTACAATACACTCTAACGCAGCTTTCAAGCCTGAGGCATTTTGTTAGCTGCTGCTTAGGCCTTCTATAAGATTGAACAAGGGAATTTTGATGCAAGGCTATGCACTTGAGCAAGGAGTAGTGTTGGAATGACAGCTTTGGAAAAGAAAAAAATATATTTGTCCAACCCCAAGAGAAAAGATATGTGTTATTCCAGACTCTCTTGAGGACCAACTATAGGCGTGTGGAGAAAAAGAGAGACAGATTTTGTAAGTGATAGACATGTAGGGGAAACCAGTTCCTCAGTGTGTCTCTGATTTCCAGCTTACCACCCTAGGGTCTTCAGGCAATTTCTCCATGAAACTGGGGATATAACATAATTTTACATGCTGGGTGCATTCTGTGAAGTCTAAAGAAGGAGACTGTTGACCACAGGAAGAATCAGAAAAGGTTATATGGAGGAGGAGTGATCTGAACTGGGTTTTAAATTACTAGTAGGAGTTCAACAGGCAAAGAAGGGGAAGAACAAAATTCTGGTTTGGGCACAAACATGTAAGATGAGTGAGCCTAGGGCATGTTTAGGGGCCAGAGAATAGTCCAGTTTGGATGGTGCTAGAGAGTATGGAGGCAGCAAAATAACCCTGGAAATGTAGGGCTCTGCTCAACTGATAGGTTTGATTGGCCAGAGAACTCCTGGTACAGATTCAACTGTCAGGAAGAGACTTTGTTTCATTCATTCATTCATTCAAAGAGTGACTTATCCTATGAGGAACAAAAAGAAGTAGGAGAGGTGATTTCTGTTCTCAAGGCACTTATAATCTATCTGAAGAGCAAGACATAAACACATAAGCAGTTCTAAATAAGAATCTAGAGCAATAATACAAGAGATATTATGAGACATATATCTTAACTTGCCTTTAATGAGTTCAACCTTTAAAAGATGGAGGAACCTACATGGGGAATTTTACTCTGCATCTGATTCTCACCAACAAGGAGGAACTGGTGGCTAGGTGGAGAACGATGATGGGAACCTTTGGGGGAAGGACCACTTCATCTTAGAATGTATGATACTGATAGAGAGGAAAGTTGGAAATGGTCTGATCTATGCTCAGCCCTGCACTATTTTTCTCAATGACTTAAATAAAGGCATAGATGGTACGATCATCAAATTTGCAGAGGAAATAAGACTGGAAGAAGCAGCTAATATGCTGGATGACAGAATCAGCTCTTGACAGTGTAGGATACTTGAATGTAATAAAAAATCAAAGTCAGTAGGAATAAATGTAAAGTCTTACATCTGGGTTCAAAAAATTAGCTGCACAAGTACATTATGGGAAAGGCATATACACATGCATATACAAATAAACATACATGATATTGTGAGAGATATATTTGAGATATATCTGTGTATATATATATACATGTATACATGTGTGTATGTATGTGTATGTGTGTATATGTGTTTGTCTGGGAAAATAAAACAGAGTTTTAGTGGATGGTCATATCAATGAGTCAGCAGTGTGACACTGAAGCCAAAAATACGAATGAGATCTTGAGCTGCATTAAGAGAAACACAGCTTCCAGGAATAAGAAAATAATGGTCCTTCTATACTCTGCCCTGGTCAGATCACATCTGAAGGATTGTGCTCAGTTTGATGCACCACAGCTTTAGAAAGACATTGATAGAGTTGAGAGGATCCAGAGGATGGAAACCCTTCTGGAGAAAGTTCTTGACACTGTGTCATATAAGGATTTGATGAAAGAACTAAGAATGTTTCTGTTGGAAAAGACACAAGGAGGACATACTGTCTTCAAGTACTTGAAGAATCATAGTGGGGAAGACAGATTAGGCTCCTTTTGTTTGGTCACAGAAGGCAGAACCAGAAACAATAGGTTAGAAATAGCATAGAGGTCAATTTAGCCTTGAAGCTGCGGAAAAACATCCTCATAATGAGAGCTGTCCACAAAGGGGTTGTCTCAGAAGGTGGTGGGTTCTCCCTCAGAAAGTATTCAAGCAGACTCTGAATGACCAGTTAACAAATCACACCTTCTGAGGCGTAATAAATAAATTTCTGTTGACTGGCTGACATTAGTGGGACTTCCTTTCATCTCTGAACTGGACTATATAGCCATAGAGGTTCCTTCCAATCTTCCGATGCTAAAATTCGATGATTCCATGACTCTCAAGAAAGAAATTCTGAAAACAGAAAGAGAAACAGTTACAAAGAGGAGGAAAAGAAGGAGTTTTCTACAGAGACTACTGCAGATACACAAGGAACTCACCAAATTCTTCTCATTTCTTGCTTAACTGAACACGACTATTTCTTAGGCATGTGCTTCATGTGCAAGTCAAGAGTATAAACACTGAAGATACAAAGATAAAAATGAAATGGTCGCCACCCTCAAGGACCTTATATTTCTGAAAGTATTTAACATATACAGAGAGAAAGTGAATACTATTACTGCTGTTGCTACTTCTACTACTGCTGCTGCTGCTGCTGCTCCTACTCCTACTACTACAGCTACTACTACTACTACTACTACTACTACTGCTACTACTACTACTGCTGCTGCTGCTGCTG
>JAQQSW010018092.1:0-11321 GCA_028646575.1 Pseudocheirus occidentalis | reverse complement strand
CATACTTAGCCCCAAGTTACTAAGTGCTAAGTATCTGCTAAACTGATTGCTGTTACAAAGGTTAAACTAAGTTTATATATATGCATATACCTATATGGCAAAAAAAAAAATCCATCTCAAAAAAAAAAAAGCTGTCTTTTTTCAAAATACTTCTTCAGAAGGAAATTTTGGATGAGCATTTTCCACAGTTAGCAAAGCTCATTGGTAAGCAGGATGATATATGCAAATCATTAGAAGAACATGGAACTGTTATAGACCTATTAATTGGTGACTACAATGAAAAGTTCACTGACTTTGAAAAATGTGACATCATACTCAAATTGGTATTTTAGCCTTACCTAGTTGGTATCCCCAAGGCACTTAGAGAACTACAGGTGGAATTGAATAAGCTCAGTGGATGAGATTTTAAAGTCATTGTTTGATGCTATGCAAGATCCACTTGAAATATGGAAAAATGCAGTAGAATACCCTTGTCTTTGGCAACATGCCCCCAAAATGCTTTTTGGCTTTTCAGCCACTTACATTCCCCCATCTAACTCAATCAAGATGCCCTTAAGGTCACAAATGACTGATACCCATTTAAGAGGAACAATTGAAACTGGATCTCCATGCTGCAACCAAATATTTAAATGTTTTCCAACAAGAAGCAGATGCAACAAAGTCTTCAAAAGGTTAGTTAACTAAAATCAACAAATAGTTTTCATTTTTTTGAAATTATTAAGTACAAAGTAGTTATATTTTCACAAAATAATATGCATTTTAAAGGATATCTAATTGAAGTTTCTTGAATGTGGCCTTATTTGATTACAGCTAAATATTAATGTGGCCTTCCAAAATGAAAAGGCTCCCCACCCCTGCTGAAGGCCTTCCCACATTCAGTGCATTCAGAATGTTTCTCTCCAGTATGCATTTTCTGATACAAAATAAGATATGTTTTCATTCTGAAGGCCTTCCCACATTCACTACATTTGTAAGGTTCCTCTCTTATATGAGTTCTTTGAGGTTTAATAAGATCTGAGTTGCAATGGAAGACCTTCCCACATTCCTTACATTAACAAAAAAACTTTCGATTATGAATTCTTTGTTGCACAGTAAGTTGTGTCTTCATTCTGAAGGTCTTCCTACAATCACAACATTCAGAAGATTTCTTTCCACTAAATCCTTTGCTCTCTGAAATAAAGAATAAGGAGCTGATTAACCATGACTTTTCTTCCCTTTCCCAAGCTTCCTACTTGCTCGAAGGTTTTAGAGCTATTCTTTCTCCATCTCACTTGAGAAAGCTAGTCTCACGGGTCTTTCTCTAAGGATCACAGCTTATGTTATATAAGAATATGATGACTCAAAGTTAACACATATAAATGAATTGACAGAATGAAATTACCTGGAAGATGAGTAAGTCCTTACTTTACTCTAAGTGGCTGATATTGAATGGAATAAGGAAAGATTATCCATAAAAAGTAGATGGTTTTGAGAGCTTGCAAATGTATCCATGCCATCTGAGATGAAAATACAAAGGGAAAAGATTGAACAAAAAGAGAAAGGAGAATTAATGAATTTAAAGTGAGGAGGAGAGAAATCTTACATTACAGACAACAAAGAAATATGAGGAAAAGGATAATATCAGATAATAGTTTCCAGAAATTTGAGCTGAAAATCCAACATAACTACTTTGTAAGAAATTGACTGAATTTGTGAGAGGAAGATACAATTCCAAAAAGGTAAATGATCAAGACATACAAATATTTTTCACAAGAGAAATAATTACTAATGACCAGAAACCTCACTCAGACTCAGAAAATCAAAGATGTAAAAATGAAAACAATTTGGAAGTATTACCAAAGAGCCATCAGATTCCATCAGGTAAGCAAAGATGATAACTTTTGGCAGTTATGTTGAAATAAGTGCTTATTAAGCTGCTGCCACCCATTTTTTCTGGAAAGCAATATAGTGATGTAAGCTAGATCTCCAAAACTATTCATACTCTTTGGCCCAGTGAGCCCCTTTCTAGGTCTACATCCTCAAAATGTTAATGAAAGCAAACAAAGATCTCTTAAATAATATGTCTTTTCTGGAATAGCAAAATACTGAAAACTGTAGGTCCAATGATAGGGTTATGGCTAAACAAGTCCTGCCATCTGAATGTGTTATTGGGCCTTTACAAATATAATTTCAAAGCATTAAAAAAACCCAAAAAAACAGGATGACCTAAAATGATAAACTGAAGAAAGGGAATTAGATTTTGATTAAATATTTTAGAAAGAAAAAGCAGCAAAGCAACATAATTATAAAAACAGCACAGAAATAATGTATTTATTTTAGTTTCTTTTGTTTTTTGTTTGTTTTTTGGAGGGCAGTTGGGGTTAAGTGACTTGCCCAAGGTCACACGGCTAGTTTTTTGTGTTAAGTGTCTGAGGCCGGATTTAAACTCAGGTACTCCTGACTCCAGGGCCGGTGCTCTATTCACTGCGCCACCTAGCCACCCCCTAATAATGTATTTATTTTAAAAGGGAGAACTGAATTGATGGATGGGAGGTAGGAGAATGCCTGCTTGAGGTAAGATAATCTCCAATGAAAAGAAGAGAAACACTTATCTCGAACTGAGATTATAACTTTCTTTTAGAGTGGAAATACATGAGAATAAATAAATACATTTTAAAAAAAGTAGTTTCCTCAGTTAAAAAATGAAGTTTTGAAGTCTCCACTCCTTTGGCCAGGCCTGAGAATCTTTAATAAGACCACCTTGTTCAATATTTTATAAGAGCTTTGACCCGAAATGACCAAAAGAGCTGTATCTAGCAATGACCCATCACCAGCTGCTTCTTCGAGTTATCTGCTTCTGACATCCAGGATGTTTGCTTTCTAATTGATAGATCATAAATGGTTTAGAAACTGCAAATCCTTTTAGCTGAAAATGAAGAAGTGCTGGGGACACTAATCTCAGAATTCCATCACAGAACAGATAAATAAAATCCCCCCATCAACTCTTAGTAAAGAGGTTGGGGAATAAGGGCACAGAATGTATATTATATCATCAAGGGCACTGGCTATGTTCATTAATTTTGTCTGAGATTTTTTTTTTTCAATCAAGGAATGCTCAATGGACTAGAGGGAAAGGTAGGATTGGTGGGGGGAAAGGGGAAAAAGAGGATTAGAGAAGGAGAAGTGCCACTTTTAAAAACATTTATAAAATGTAATTTTTAAAAATGCAAAATTAGTTCAAGTTTTCTTCGAGGCAAAGAGAAGGCATGGTAGGAAGCCCCCAACTACAGTACAAAGGACTTCTGAAGGATATACTATATTATGGGGGAATGGACTTAGGAAAAATAGTTTGACTCACTGTCTGCTTAGACAGTAGAAACACTTTATATATGATGATACATACACTGGGACAAAATAGAAAATCTTGGATTTGAAGCAAAAGAGAGGGGAAGATACATTCTCAAGATTAGCAACAAATGGCAGGATACTAACTTTTTTCCTGGAAGCAGGGAACACAAATATTCTGTCTCTTGACTACAGAAGGATTGGGAATCTCTACCTTTTGTATACCAAGTAAGTTAAAATCTTGAAAGTCTCCATGGTATATACCAAGACTCCAAAGGAATAGCTGTTTTTACCAAAATAGACCAAGTTTCTATAGTTCTCCAGCATCACATCCCTGTACAAGTTTTTCTGAGATGTGTTCAAGAATACCCGCTCCTCCCAGGTAAAGTCTACAGCCACAGCCTTGAATGTCACTGATTCCTGAAACACCAGAACTATCTGTGCTTACCCCTGTATAGCTCTAACTGCTCTCAACTTCGAATGTAAACTCCTTTGATTTATTTGTAACCCAGTACAGTGCCTGGTGAATAGCAGGCACTTAAGAATTTCTTTCCTATTAGATTATAAGCTCCTTGAGGGCAGAGCCTATTTTTGCCTTCCTTTTTAATCCTTGGCACAAAGCCTGGCATGTAGTAGGTGTTTAATAAATTATTGTTGTTGAGAGATCCATTGACACTCATTTTTAAAGTAGTTTTCTACAAGTTCTCCCATCTCTGTCCTTTGAACTCAAGGAGTAGTTTGCCTAATTCCTTTTAAAGCAATGAAAATGCAATAGTTAAAGATACGTCTCATGTGGTCCTAAATCTCCTATTCCAGGCTAAACATCCCTAGTTCATTTGACCAATCAATCGGCCAGGATCTCTACGCTAGCTGTCTTGTCTCTTCAGCTAACTGTTCAATGCTCCTGGAGCCTTAAGAACAAAGACAAGTGTTATTACCTCCTATTTGCAACAGGAGGTGAAAAATCATTTACACCCGAAAAGAGTGTTCATAGACCATTACTTTCCAATTCACATTCTGTAAGCTAGTAGAGACTTTTGAGTTCAACTTTTCGATTTTACAAATTAGGGAAGTGAGGCCCAGAGGGGAAAAACAACTTGCTTTTAAGGTCTAAAGGGGAGTCAAATGGCAGACCTGCACTTTGAGCCCAAATCCAGAGCTATTTTCACTGTACCATATTGGATACCCTTTCTCTATAACCGGATCAAGGCCACAGCCTAAGTTTATATACAAACACATTCATAAGAGCAGTCTTTGGGAATAGCGAAGATCAGGCAACAAATTGAATTCTCACTAATAAAAAATGGCTAGGAAAAATGGTATATGAATATTATGGCCTAATGTGAGAGCAGCTGGGCACTTACCCTTCTAGGGTCTTCAACACGCATCGGACACAGCTAGCTGTGTTCTTGGAATAAGAATCAGGAGCCCGTGGAGAGGGAGAGCTGAGTTCCTTTATTACGGCGCATATGTGGGTTACATTACTCCCCTCTTTTGAAGTCCCCCAATTCCCCTTATATCTCCCATTCTTGGCTGAGTTAAGCAATACATATAGTAAATGTGTAGCTGGATTCTTGCAATCCAAGATAAGGTGCAGCTGGAGACAATCGCAGAGCTCTCTACACGGTACAGAGCTTATTGCTCGGAGCATCTGGTTTTCAAACATCAGCCTCCTCAGGCGCCACAAAGCCTGCATATGCAGATGCCTGTACCCGCCGGACAAGTTTAGCCATGTTTCCAGAATGCTACAGGTCTCATGTACTATACATGAGGAACTGCATGCTATATTTCCAACATATGAATACCATGGACTGTTATTACACAGTAAAAAATGAAAAATATGAGGAATTCTGAGAAGCACTGACTGTGCATTGACTGATGCAACATGAAATAAGCAGATTCAACAGAACTTTATAAATAGATTACAAAAATAGACTAAAAAAAAACACAAAAAAAGATGCCTAACTGAGTAATTGGAAAAAAGTGTTACTGCTTCTCATAGCAGAGAACATGGAGAACACTAGAGGAGAATGTTTTATGAATTGACAGAATCAATACAATAGGTGTTTTTGTGTAACTGTGTTTCTTTGGTATAAAGGAGGGTTAAATTTGGAGGCTGAGGGAGAAAAGACTTTTTTCCAGAAACTGGAGAAATAGCAAAAAGCACTATAAAAAAAAAAAACAAGTCTTTTCTAATTGCTCAGCAACTTCTTATTTCACAGTGTATTCTAGGGATATGCCAGAATTTGAAGTCACAGGGACAGGCTTTGCAGAATTCACCTTATTTTTTTTAGAGTTGGTACATGTTCCTTTTTGCAGTCCTGTGGCACCTTATTTGTTCTCCAAGATCTTTCAGGGACACATGATAATGGCTAAGCTGTCAAACATGTACATTTCTTTCAAAAAAGCTGGATCCTGTCCGTCTCCTTTTCCTTTGGGAATCCACTTCTTGTTAACAATTTTAGGTTCTCATTCCCAGTTCAAAGATAATTGTTCTTCAAAGAAAAAACTAAAGCCAGGCAAGATTTCAGTTCTTTAGCCTTCTCACAGATATTCCTCCTTATCATAATCCCATCCATCCCAAAGCATGCTCCTCACTATTCTCTGATCTCTTACTTGCCTCCAGATTAGATATTAAAAATATTTTTGTAACATTCACCACCAGAATCAGTTCTTTTGGGGTTTAGTTTTTTTCTTTCAACTACTTTTTTTTACGTTGCTCTATTTCTTTTTTATTCATTTTCATTAATAGTACTTTAAAACATTTTTACTATTATGATGAATTATGTTTCAAGTCAATCAGCTGCTAAGAATTACAGCCGAGACTCAAATACAAGCCTTGTGACATACATCCTGGTCTTCTTTTCTTTAAGCTTTGCTGCCTCTCATTTTCTAGTTCAATTTACTTTAACAAGGCATTTACTGAAAAAGCAGATTGGAATCAAGGACTTAAACCTTAAAACCCTTATTGTCCATTAGGTAAACAAGAGGGAAGACTACCCACACCAAAAAAGAGCTTTTCTTCTCATCCTTCTTCCTCTAGTCTCAGGAAAGAGGGCCACCCTTAACAAAAATCTATTTTTTAGTACTCCTACTTCCCCCTCCCCAGCAGGAAAAAAAAAAAGATAAAAGCTTTATATCAAATATCTGTAGGTAAGCAAAACAAATTCCCACATTGGACATGTCCAAAGTACGTAGGCTACAATCTTCACCCTACAAGTCAATCACATCTATGTTAGAAGCTCAGTGACTTGTTTCATCACAAGCCCTCTTTTAAAAAGTTGGTCACTGTGTTGATAAGAGTTCTTAAATTTTTCAAAATTGTTTGTCTTCTCAATGCTGTCATTAGATAAATTTTCTCCTGGGCTACTCACTTCCCTCTGCATTGATTCATACAGGTTTTCCCTTGGTTCTCTGAAAATGTTCCCTTTGTGATTTCTCATACAGCATAGTTTTCCATCACTCTAATGTTTCTTAAGCTGTGGATTGTGACCCCCATGTGAGTTCATAACTCATCTGCATGAGCCCTCAGTTTTATAACCAGGGCAGCCCTGACCAGCAGTGGTTGAAGGGGACTTCGAGAGAGTGGATCACCAGCAGCAGTAACAGTTTCCAAAATTATCAACCCATAAATGCCAAAGACAAAGTAAAAGGTCAGTGTGGACTCTGTGGGAACAGGGGCACTGAGAGTGCAGTCCAACCACTGACCCGGGGAAAGAAGACAAGAAGCAGCGAAGGTGCTGCAGTGGTGCAGCCGCCTCCACCTGGCTGCTTCAGACCTCCTGGCCTGCAGATCATAAGGGGACCAAGTGACCATTCACAGGGTAATTGTTCTTGCTTTAACCTGCCTGGATCTGGATCATGATCTTGGGTGGTGGTCCTGAGGTGTCTGACCAGTGAGCCAGAGTGTGTGGGGGCATGAGAGGGTACCCAGCTAATATTTCTGGCAGCTGCCAAAACCCCAGTGATTTGGGACAAAGCTCTCCTCTCTGGAAGCAGAGTTCTGCTGTGGCAAAGAGCTCAAAAGTCAAGTAATTGAGTGGCAACATGAACAAGCAAAGGAAGCAAAGCAAGCACAGCAATCAAACCTTAGATTCCTTTTTTGGGGACAAAAAGGATTAAAGCATGGAACAGGAGAAATACGATGAAGTCAGAACTCCTGCATCAAAAACTTCCAAGAAAAATATTAATTGGTTACAGGCCATGAAGGAGCTCAAGAAGGATTTTGAAAATCAAGTAAGAGAAATGGAGGAAAAATTGGAAAGAGAAATGAGAATGATGCAAGAAAATCATGAAAAGAGAGTCAATAACCTGACTGAAAAAAAATAACACCTTAAAAAATAGACTAACTCAAATGGCAAAAGAGGCCCAAAATGCCAATGATGAGAAGAATGCCTTAAAAAATCGAATTTGCCAGATGGAAAAAGAATTTCAAAAGCTCACTGAAGACAATAATTCCTTCAGAATTAGATTGGAGCAAATGGAAGCTAATGATTTTATGAGAAATCAAGATACTATTAAACAGATCCAAACAAATGAAAAAATAGAAGGCAATGTGAAATGTCTCATTGGAAAAACCACTGACCTGAAAATAGATCCAGGAGAGATAATGTAAAAATTATTCCACTACTTGAAAGCCATGATCAAAAAAAGAACCTCGAAATCATCCTTCAAGAAATTCTCAAGGAAAATTGTCCTACTATTCTAGAACCAGAGGGCAAAATAGAACTTGAAAGAAGTCACCGATCACCTCTTGAAAAAGATCCCCAAAAGAAAACTTCTATGAATATTATAGCCAGGTTCCAGAATTCCTAGATCAAGGAGAAAATATTACAAGCAGCCAAGAAGAAACAATTTGAATACTGTGGAAATAGAATCAGGATAACACAAGATCTAGCAGCTTCTACATTAAGGGATAGAAGGGCTTGGAATATGATATTCTGGAGGTCAAAGGAGCTAGGATTAAAACCAAGAATCACCTACCTGGCAAAACTGAGTATAATATTTCAGGGGAAAATATGGTCATTCAATGAGGTGGAGGACTTTCAGACATTCTTGATGAAAAAACCAGAGTTGAATAGAAAATTTGACATTCAAATACAAGAAACATGAGAAGGGAAACGTGGAAAAGAAATCATAAGGAACTTATCAAAGTTGAACTATTTACATTCCTACATGGAAAAATGATCATTGTAACTTATGAAACTTTTCTCAGTATGAGGATAGTTGAAGGGAATATAAATTTGTGTGTGTGTGTGTACATATATATATATATATATGTCTATATAGGAAGGTATATGTGCATATGAATACATATGTGAGTGTGTGTATATATGTGTACAGGTATACATAGACAGAGGGCACAGGATCATTTGAATAGGAAGGGATGACATTTTATTTTTTTTTTATTTTTTGCTTTTTGGAGGGCAATTGGGGTTAAGTGAGTTGCCCAAAGTTACATGGCTAGTAAGTGTGTCAAGTGTCTGAGGCTGGATTTGAACTCAGGTCCTCCTGACTCCAGGGCTGGTGCTCTGCTCACTGTGCCACCTAGCTGCCCCAGGGATGACATTTTAAAAATAAAATTAATAGGTGAGGGAGCAGTATAATGAGAGGAGATAGGGAGATACAGAATAGGGTAAATTATCTCATATAAAAGAGGCAAGGGAAAACTGTTACAATGGAGGGGAAGAACAGGAAGGCAAAAGGGAATGGGTCAACCTTACTCTCATTGAATGTGGCTTAAGGGGGGAATAACAGACACACTAAACTGGACATCTTATCCTACAGGAAAGTAGGGGGGAAGGGGATAAGAGGGGGATGATAGAAAGGAAGACAGATAGGGGGAAGGGTAGTTAGAAGTACACACTTTTGAAAAGGGACAGGGTCAAAGTAGAAAATAGAACGAGTGGGGGGTGGGATAGGATGGAGGGAAATAGTCTTTCACAATATATCCACTATGGCAATGTTTGCATAACTACACATGTACAACCTATATTGAATTGCTTATCTTCCCAGTAAGGGTGGGTGATGGGGGAAAAAGGGAAAGAATCTGGAATTCAGAGTTTTAAAATCAAATGTTTAAAGAAAATTATTATTAGTATTATTATCTTTTACATGCAACTGGGAAATAAGATATATAGGCATTGGGATATGGAGATTCATCTTGCCCTACTGGAAAGTTGGAGGGGGGATGGAAGAGGATATAGAAGAGAGCAGATTTGGGGAGGGGTATTCAGTGGGATCACTGCTTTGGGGTGGTGGGTAGGGGACAGATAGGGAGACAATTTGTAACTCAAAATCTTGTGGAAATGAATGTTATAAACTAAAAATAAACATAAAATTTATTTAATAAAAAAAAGAATGGCAGAACCCAGGTGGCAGCTCTATCAAAGGATATGAACAGGTACTTTTCAGACAAATCAGAGCTATATATAATTATATTAAAAATGTCCTAAATCACTTATAATGAGAGAAATGCAAGTTATAATAGCTATCAGGTACCACCTCACACCTGTCAGATTGGCTAATATGACATAAAAGGAAAATGATAAATATTGGAGGGGATGTGGGGAAACTCAGACACTAATGCAGTGTTTGGTGCAGCTGTGAACTGATACAACCATTCTGGAGAGCAGTTTGGAACTACACCCAAAGGGCAATCAAACTACATACACCCTTTGATCAAGCAATACCACTGGTAGGTCTGTACTTTTTTTTAAATGGGAAATTGACTGTTTGTACAAAAATATTTATAGCATCTCTTTCTGTGGTAGATAAGAGGGGATGCCTAATTAGTGAATGACTGAACAAACCTAGGTATATGAGAGTATTGTGCTGTAAGAAATTACAAGCAGAATGATTTCAGAAAAATCTAGAAAGACTTACATGAACTGATACAAAATGAAAGGAGCAGAACCAGGAGAACATCATAAACAGTAATAGCAATATTGTACAATGAAGTGTGAATGATTTGGCTGTTCTCAACAATACAATGTTCCCAGATGATCCAAAGGACTTGTGATGAAAAATGCTATACACCTTCAGAAGAAGAACTGATGTCTGAATGACTGGCTTTTAAAAATGAAGAACCGATGGACTCCAAGTGCAGATTAATGCGTATTTTTTTAAACTTTAATTTTTCTTCCCTTTTTTGTTATTGCAAAATGGCAAATATACAAACGTTTTGCAGGACTTCGCATTTATAATGGACACCCGATTTCTTGCCAATAATTTGGAACCCAAAATTTATGAATGTTAAAAAAACCAAAGTGATTGTCGGGTAAATTTTTGTGGATGTAGTTTAAGTAGATGATCTCTATGAAATCTTTTAGCTCTAAATATACGATTGTCTGATGGCCACAATTTTCAGACCTATAGCACACGAGAAAAAAATGTATCCCGTGGCCTTGGAACTCAGTTGCTTTTCAGGAAAGAAGCCGTTCCCACTGCCTCTTGCAGCCCTCCCTTTTGCACAGTGCGACCGCCTGCTGGGGAAGAGCAGAGGCCAAGGGAGGCCAAACTGGGGAGGGCATGAGACCCATCAGAACTGGGGCAGAGGTGAGGGAAGTAGGCACGGTTCTGGCTGGGGACGGGGAAGGACCAGGACTAAGCGTCACGTCTCTCTTGGCGGAGGGGGGGGACACGCCGTCTTTAAGACGGTCCCTCTTTAGAGACAAAACTGGAGAACGAGCAGATGGCGCTTTGAGGAGCGGGGAGCGCTGATCAGCATCGGGGAAGGCTTCCTGGAGGGGGCAGGTACCAGGAGGGGTCCTGGAGGAAGGGCCAGACCAGCGCCAGGACTTCATCCCCTCAGGTTCGGACAGTGTGGTGAAGGATGAAGTGTTGGAGAGGCAGGACACAGCCTCTAGACTGCCTTCTGAGCCTGCCTACTATAGCCTACTCTGGCCGACGCTCCTCCCACTCTCAGCCCCAATGCTCCCGCAGCAGGCTCCCCCGCCCCGCGCAATCGGGGGCGTGGCAAAGGCGGGGTCATCGTG
>JAQQSW010018091.1:0-11322 GCA_028646575.1 Pseudocheirus occidentalis | reverse complement strand
CAATTAACATATCCAATGTTCTGAAGAGGGCCAGCTCCAACTTAAGGCAATCAAAGCATCCAGGAAATTCTACTGAAACTCCAGAGGAAATATCTGGCAGACACTAAGAACAATACTGTCGTGAAAGAGGGGTGAACTAAGTGATCACGGAATGGTGTGCATGACCCAAGTCACAGTGCAGCTCCCTCCTCCAACCCCACCCCATGAGCTCCTTCATATTCTCCAAATCAGATGTAGTTTAGGAATGGCCCAGCAACAGGGAGCCTGCCTATCATCTCCGAGCAGTAAGAGGAAATATTTTCAAAATGCTTCTAAAAAATTGTGAAATGAAACTCAATTGTCTTTGGGGAATGACTATGGTTGTGGGGTTCTTTCCTTCTTTTTTTAAAAAAGAAAAATTGTTTTAGAATATACTGTATTGTGGGAATAGAAACCATAGATACTCATAGATCTTTGCCTGAAATAATGCCCCCCTCAAGTTTTCTTAGGCCAATAAAATAAGCATGTGTCAGATGAGATGCTGCTGGTGGTATTGTGAAGTGCTAGGCTTAGAGTCAGGAAGACCCAAATTCAAATCGAACCCAAAACACTTACTAGTTGTGTGATCCTGGACAAGTTGATTAACTTGTCATACCTCGGTTTCCCCTACTGTATAATGGGGATAATAACAGCACGTATTTCCCAAGACCATTATGAGGCTCAAAGGAGACAATATTTGTAGTGCATTTTAGTGCAGTGCCTGGTGTACTCAGTAGGTCTTCAGCTGTAAGACACAGCCAGGGCTGGACAAGGCGGTATGAATGATTAACCAGGCTTCTCAGCTCTTCCTTCTCCTTTCATGTCTATGATACTACCTCACCTGGATTCTTCTCTGACCACTCCTTTTCTCTTTTGCTGGATCTTCTTCCCCCTAAATTTGGGCATTTCTCAAGACTCTGCCAATCCAATTTAATAAAAGTTTATTAAGTGTCTTGTGTAGTACTATGTTAAATATCAGGGAAGATGCAGACATCAGATAAAACTTGTTCTCTGTCCTCATGAGTCTAATAGGTGGATGTGACGCATATACCTTTGGCCTCTTTTCTTGCTCTGCATTTGCTCTTTTGGTGATTTAGGCAGTTAGGTGGTGGAGTGGATGGAGTGCTGGACTTGGAAGTCAGGAAAGCCCGAGTTCAAATCCTGCCTCAGACACTTACTAGCTGTGTGACTTAATCCTGTTTGTTTCAGTTTCCTCATATATAAGATGGAGATAATAACAGCACTCACCTCTCGGGGCTGTTGTGAGGATTAAATAAAATGACGTTAGTAAAGTACTTGGAAAACCTTAAGATATTATATAAATTATTATTATTATTCCTTTTGGAGCAAGGTCGCTTTCCAGGCCCAACCAAGACAGAAAGGGTCCTCAGACAATGACTTCTCTCTAAAATTTCTAGTCCTTAATATCAAAACTCTGGCTCAAGTTGAAGGGAGATTCTCTGGGGGTAAAGGAGTCCCCCAAATGTTCTTGTTTACAGATGGCATTGCAAGCCTAATAAATTGCTGAGCCTCCTGGAAGAGATCTACTGCCCTTCCAAAGAGTCTGGCCTGACCAGTTAGACCAGAAAGACTGAGTGAATAAAGGGTGACCCAGGCCAGACTGGGACAGCGAGGCAGCGCAGCAGATGGTGCAGCAGTGCTACAGTCAGGAAGACTCATCTTCCTGAATTCAAATCTGGCCTCAGGCTCACCAGCCGTATGACACTGGGCGGGTCACTCAACCATGTCTGCCTCAGCTTCCTCCTCTGTAAAATGAGCTGGAGAAGGAAATGGCAAACCACTCTAGTAGCTTTGCCAAGAAAACCCCAAATGGGGTCATGAAGAATCGAGCATGACTTAAAAAATGAGTGGATGAATTGCTCAGTTATTTGGTTGGATGGGCCTGTTCGTGTGTATATACATATGACTATATCGACAAATACAAATACAAACGGACAAATTTAGCTTAGAATTAAACAACAAGACAGGAGTGGGCTAGATTGCTTTCAGAAAACTGATATGCATTGAGGGGATGCCCATCAGTTGGGGAATGGTTGAAGAAGCTGTGGTATATGGATGTAATGGAATACTACTGTGTGAGATGTAAACAGACTTTATAAGAACCTGGAGAGATATATATAAACTGATGCTAAGTGAGGGAAGCAGAGCCAGGAGAACATTGTACACAGTTACAGCCACATTGTGCAATGACTAACTGATAGACTTGGCTCTTCTCAGCAATGCAAGATTCTAAGACAACTTCAAAAGGCTCATGATGGAAAATGTGATCTATATCCAAAGAAAGAATTACAGAGACTGAATGCAGATCAAAGCATATCTTTTGCTCTCTTTTGCTCTGTTTTTTCTTCTTTTTTAACTTTGAAAATGTATTTATTTACTTTTAGTTTACAACATTAAGTTCTACAATCCCCTGAGTTTCAAATTTTCTCCCCCTCTCTCTCGTTCCCCCCCCCCATGGTGGCATACAATCAAATATAGGTTCTACCGACACCTTCACATTAAATATTGGTCAAGTTGTAAAGAAGAATTATAGCCAATGGAGTGAAAAATGAGAAAGAAGGGACAAAACGTGTTTTGTTTCTTCTTTATCGTGGTTCATTCCACTAGCTATAATTCTTCTTTGCAACATGAATAATTTGAAAAATATGTTTGATGTGAATGTATGTGTGGAGCCTTTATCAGATTGAACACCATCTTGAGGAGGGGAGAGGGAAAAGACGGGGAGAAAATTTTAAACTCAAAACTTTGTGATATTGAATGTTGTAAACTAAAAATAAATAAAATTTTTAAAAAGGAAAGAAAACTGATATATACCTTTAATGGCCCCAAGTTTCTCCCAGAAACAAAGGCCCATCTTTTTCTTACCAAAATTTGGTGAGACATGGAAGACAATAGTCTCCAGTAACTAAAAATTAGTATCATACAGTGGAAAGGCACATGGTAAGAATGAACAGTCTGAAACAGAAAACCAAAGTGAAATGTCAAAGAATGAAAAATAATAAAAAGAGATCAACAGGGAAATGTATGATAGGAAAAGAAGTTGGACTGTCATGGGTCAAGGGATGACAGTAAACAGCCCAGGGAGCTCCAACAGTTTCTCTGCAACATGGGATAAAAAAGTAAGCAAAACCTCCATCACGTTGGGAGCATATGGACGAGAGCCCCAAAAGTTAGGAAGACTTGGACAGGGTACAGACTGAGTCAACAAGAGGAGCACCAAAATCGATGAGATCAAAGATCCATCTAAATAAGCCCTAAAACTCAGCCTGCTCTATCTTATTCCCTGGCCTTCCTCATCATAATCCATATACCAGCAGCTTCCAACATCTGTCTTCCTTTTCCTCACAGTCCTTGTCACACATCCATCCTCTTCTCTCCACTTCTACCGCTTGCTGCTAATCCAGGTCTTTATCACCTCTCTGCTAGGCTTATCCATATCCTCCTAACTGGTCTCCCTGAGTCTTAGCCTCTTTGCTCTCCTTGGCAAACTTCACAAGGCTGCTGGCATAACTTTCTTTTTTTAATTTTATTTTTTTACTTTTTGGAGGGGCAACTAGGGTTGTGACTTGCCCAAGGTCACACAGCTAATTTTGTGCTAAGTGTCTGAGGTCAAATTTGAACTCTGGTCCTCCTGACTCTAGGGCTGGTGCTCTATTCATTGCACCACCTAGCTGCCCCTGGTATAACTTTCTTTATGCACAGGCCTGACCATGTTACTCCTCTGATCAAAAACCATCAGTGCTTCCTGGAGGATAAACTATAAACTTCTTAGCTTGGAACTTAAGACCCTCTCTAATTCAACTCCAACATGCCTTTCCAACCACCCCCGACACAATTCTCTTTTATACACTCTAGATTCTATTCAAACTACACTGCCATCTCTTTTTTAATCCCTGCAGCTTTACAAAGTCTAGTTCCAGGTGGCTAGGTAGTGCAGTGGATAGAGCACCAGCCCTGGAGTCAGGAGGACCTGAGTTTAAATCCAGCCTCAGACATTTGACACACTTACTACCCGTGTGACTCTGGGCAAGTCACTTAACCCCAATTACCCTCCAAAAAGCAAAAAAAAAATTCCTTTCTCATGACTTAAAATGCATTTCTATCTTTATTTCCACTTGTTGAAGTATTTCTCTTCCTTTAAGAATCAACTCAGGCACAGCCTCCTCCACAAAGCCTTCCTTAGGGCCCCCAAGATGAAAGTTTTCCTTTTGGTATAGAACTCTCTCCCTTGCCCTGATCACATCTGCTTTGGCTCCTAGTTACCTATGTACCACTGGGGAATTCCTCAGGCCAGAGATCCTAAGATCTCCAGGAGAGTAATTCCTCCCACCTAAATCTACCTGAGTCAAGTTCAGTAAATCAAGATGTCAGGTTGGAAGATAAAAGTTTAATTAGCACCAGCTGATAGACAGCTGCCAAGTGGCTAGCAACCCTGCCTAGCAGAGAGACACACACACATATGGAGGGTTTTACACAACTTCAGGAGAGGTGACAAAAGAAGCCTATCAGGCAAGTCTGCTCTGTCACTTCCCTCATTTTGGAGGCTGGGTAATAGGGACGGCTGTCAGGTGATCTGGGGAGCAGAGGAAGAAAATGTCTTAACTTTGGAGTAATTGCTGATGCTCTAAACCAACCCTTATCACACTGTCTCAGTGGGGCTTCGTTGTTGTTTGGTGGTTTCAGTCATGACCAACTCTTCTTGAACCCATGATGAGGGATTTTCTTGGCAAAGACACTGGAGTGGTTTGCCATTTCCTTCTCTGGCTCGTTTTACAGATGAGGAATTGAGGCAAACAGGGTTAAGTACTTGCCCAGAGTCACACTGCTAGGAATTGTCTGATGCCACATTTGAACTCAGGTCTTTCTGATTCCAAGTCAAGTGTTCTATCCACTTTACCACCTAGCTGTCCTCTGGGTAGAGTAGGAGGTTTCCAGTTTTTTCCATCAGACCTCTGGATGCAAACGGAGGTCTAAGACAGTAAGAGACCTCCCTTTGAGATGGAATCAGACTGAGTCTGTCTTTATTTACACAACCCCGAAGGCTATACTTCTCTGACCTCTAAGACTATTTCCAGGATGATGATCTTCCCCAAACTCACAGCACACAGGTTTTATACATTTACTCCACAGTATCCTTCATATCTCCTCCAAACAAAAGTGGACACTCACTGAGGGCAGGGATTATACCAATTTTTATACCTGTATGCCCAGAGCGCAACACAGTATTTTATATATAGTAGGTTCTGCATAAAGACCTATTGAACTGATTTGTTGGCTGAATGAATGAATGAAAAGGAACAAAGCCTAAAGATGAGTCTAAAAAGAATAGTAACACACATGACATGGAGAAATGGAAAATCATAGTCCTGTATAATCCCAGCTCAAAAGGCTTTACAGTTACACAGCTGCCACAGTCTGCCAAACAAGTAACAAGAGCTAAGAGGTCCCAGAGGAAGGGGGGACAGGAAGGAAAGGGAAGCCCATCCTGAAAGACCAAGCCCATTAGCACTGGAAAAAATAATAATAATCGCTTTGAGCCTTGACTATGTTTCAAAGTCCTAGTTCTTCAAAGGGTACCCCTTCAGGCCCAAATCCTCCCCTTCTCTGGTCATTTCTTAGATGCTCAAAAGAGGAAACATCATGTGACTCTTGAGATCTGAAAACAAAGTGATATTGGCCAAAAGACCCAATGGGAAATGCTTTGAGCTGCTTCATCAGACATAAGCAGAAAGCTTTGATCTGGACATGGGCCAGGAGGGGTCAGAGATGGATGGGGTGGAGAAGGCACTTGGGCGAGTCTACTTGTACAGAAGCAGAAAAAAACTCTCAAAATCTGTCTCTAGAAAATCCTGAAAGCTGAGAAGTTGAATTGTAAACATAGACAAGGCACTGAGAAACCTAAGAATGGGGCAGAAATGTCTTTTCCTTTCCTGTTACTCAAGCAACAAATTTTCATGAAGATTGTGCTAAGCATCTGTGATAAAATACAAAGAATGAAATAATCCCCTATTACCTACAGATTAACTATTCCATATACTCATGTAATGTTAGAGCTAGATGGGACCCCCTACAATAGATGTTGGAACACAGAATGCCAGCGCTAGAAAAAAACCTTAGAGTCAATCAACACTTATTAAGCACTTGCTATATGTCAGACAGTGTGCTAGGTGCTAAGGATACAAAAAGAGGCAAAAGACAGTCCCTATCCTCAAGGAGCTTACAATCTAAGGGTGGGGGGAAACCCTTACACAAAGCAAGCAAGATACATAATAAACTGGAAGTAACAAACATAAGTAACAAACAAAAAGAGGAACTGGAGAAGGCTTCCAGTAAAAAATGAGATTTTATCACTATTGATTAGAAAAATTTAAATCAAAACAACTCTGCGGTATCATGTGCACCACATCACACCTATCAGACTGACTAACATGACAAAACAAAAAAATTATAAATGCTGGAGAAGATGTGGGAAAATTGGAATGTTAATGCATTGTTGTTGGAGTTGTGAACTGACCCAACCATTCTGGAGGGCAATTTGGAACTATGCCCAAAGGGCTATAAAAATGTGCATACCCTTTGACCCAGCAATACCATTTCTGTACCCCAAAGAGATCATAAAAATGGAAAAAGACCCACACGTACAAAAATATTTATAGTAGCTCTTTTTGTGGTGGCCAAGGATTAGAAATTGAGGGGACACCCATCAACTGGGGAATGGCTAAACAAGTTGTGGCATATGAATGTAATGGAATACTATTGTGCTATAAGAAATGATGAGCAGGCAGACTTCAGAAAAACCTGGAAAGATTTATGTGAACTGATGCTGAGTGAAGTGAGCAGAACCAGGAGAACACTGCACATAGACCATAATGATTAAAGCTCACATTCCTATAGTAAAGCACTTCAAAGTAAACGACTACATTCATCACAAGAGGCCAGGGATGTAGGTGCTATTACTATCCCCATTTTACAGATAAAGAAATTGAGATAAACTATAGTTAAGTTACCTGCCCAGAGTCACATACCTACTGAGTGTCTGGGGCTGAATTTGAACTCAAGTCTTGCAGACTCCAAATCTATTATTCTTACACACACACCCCCACCTAGCTGCCTGTTTTTTGGATGCAGAAACAGGTTCATAAGAGTAAGCAATTTGCCCCTGGTTAATAAACAGTTAATAAATGTCTTAGATGGGATTTAAACCTGGATCGCATCACTTTCAGTCTATCACTCTCTACATCAGGCTGCCTTGCTAATTCACATTTACTTGAAGACTTACATGTATGGAGTGAGTTAAGAAAAAGCAATTTAACATTCCTGGCAAGTGATCATCCAGTCTTCATCTGAATACCTCTAGTGACAGAGAACTCACTACTACACAAGGCAGTTCATTCCACTTTCAGACAGCTCTAATTTTAGGAAACATCTCCATACTGTTATACCAACAACCCCATGTTTAGAACTACTTGAAAACTGGGAAACTACAACTCTGCTCCTTTTTTGGAGACCTTTCCAGAGGAAGAATAACTAAGTATCATACTGCATCAGTCTATGTGGAGTCAGGACACGCAAGTCCTAATCCTTAACCATGGTCTGGGCTTTTGAGCACAGTAAAGAAAGACCCTTCTTTTCACTTCTCTGGAAGCCACAAATCCCTCCTCAGCAAAACAGAAATTATGATCCTCAAACTCTCTAATTTCCAGAGTTGTTGTAAGGAAAGTGATTCGTAAACCTCAAACATAAGCCACCACCCCAGGGAACCTCGCCAGCTAGAACGCAGAGGAAGGAGCATGGGTCTCATTGAAAATCCCAAGCCTTCCATTTACTAGCCACACGACATGGGGCAAATCAGGATTTAAGATCGAAGGGGGCCCCAAAATACATGTGGTTTAATGCCTTTGTTTTAAAGATGAGAAAACTAAGGACCAGAAAGGGTAAGTGATTGTCCGAGATTATGCTGGTAACCTCAGTTTCCTCAGCTACAAAACAAAGAATGCTCCTGGTTTACCCATTTTACCACATAGCTGTGAGGAAACAAGGATTGAGTCTCTATTTCATTCCTTCAGTGTAAGAGTTCTCAAATTCTTTTGCTCTTAAGAATTGTTGAGAATCCACTCCCAAAGGGGATTTTGTTTGGGGGTGGGGGGGTTATATTGATCAATACTTACCATATAAACAAATCATCTTAGTATTATAATGAAAATAGTTTTAACCTTGAGGGTTCCCTAAAGGGATTTCAGGGACCCCCCACACAAGCATCACTATTCTTTGCACATAGTAAACAATAAATTTGAGAACTCCCAGGTGAGAAGACAGCCTTGTACCAGTGCAGGTCCTTTGAAACTGAAGAGGTTCAAAGAACTGCCTAGAAGTGAGATGAATTACGGTCACAGGACTAGTCTACGTCAAAGGCGAGATTTGAACCCTAGCCCATTATGCCAAATTGCCACTACAGTTATGAGGAAAGGGAACTGAAAACTTAAATGCTACAGAAAAAGGACCACTCTACTTGGAGAAGGGGATGCCCCTTCTTGGAGGGGGGAATGCTCCTTTTCCCAAGAGTGACCAACGGAGTCTTTGGGAATTTAATTCTATACTTCTGACTTCTTGTTGTTAGAAGGGTGGTTTGCAGAGACCTGACAGCTTTTGAGGGCCCAGGAAGAACGAAAGGAGCCAGAGTGAAGAGAAGACAAGTTTCACTGGAGCAGCTTAACCTCAGTGACAGCAGGAAAGCAAAGAAAGAAACCCCAAGTCTGGAGGAGCCAGCCTAATATTTCCTTGATTACTCAGCTGTCCAACTGCACTGCCAGTTGTCATTGCATTGCAATTTGGAAGAGACCCAGCTAAGGTGTCCTTCTGCCTTTGGGAGGCTGTCAGAAATAAGGAAAGAGAAAAGACAGGTGGGTGTGACCCTGGGACCTCTTCTCAGGGACACATTACAATGGGCAATGATGGGTCACTGTATATAGAACAACCTTTTGTGCTAGCTCACTCTCTCACAGACACACACACACCTGCTACCTAACTCAGAGAAGTCACACAAAGCTGTGATCCCAAATCATCATCTAACCCAACTATTTCACAGAGGGGAAGGCTCTGCCAGGCAACGGCCCCTCTCCTGGGGGTGGAGGAAGGCTGGAAGGCTAAAAAGAATAGTGGGGTCTAGCTGATCCTCTTTCTTCATCTCAATGTTACTCTGGCTTCCTCATTAAGCAAATGACCTTGGTGTTCTATAAGGCTAATAACTCACCACTATATAGCACTTCAAGGGTCACAAAAACATTGCTCTTACCAAGGCATGAAGCCAAGTCATAGAATCATGGGCTTTAGAACAGGAAGGAACAGAGATCGTTTCCTGTGACCCTGTTCTCTGTCCTCCAATTCCACCATTTTATAAATGAGGAAATTGAGAACCTGAGAAGGGAAATTACACTCCTAAGGTTCCAATACACCTAGTGAGTAGCAGTGGATCCAATCCCAGGCCCTTAGAGTCCACAGCCAACACTGCTCTCCCTCCACCACACTGTCTCTTCATGGCAAGGGGGTTGGAGAAAGCCTTTCAGAAGAGAGGAGTTAGCAGTTGGGTGGGAAGGATGAGATGAGGAAACACAAAAATCATCAAGACAAAAAACAGAACAGAGCTGAGGATGATCCTTTGAGGTAAGGCTGAACTTGTGGAGTGGCCTGGAAAAAAAGCCTGGCAGGCAAAGTGCCTGGACCATGAAGCTCAAGAATGCTGACATGATCTGGGAGGTAGTAAGAAGCCTCATAAAGGCCTTCAATCATCCCAGTGGTCACTAAACTAACGTGCCTGTTTCAGGGTCCTAGTCCAATCAGAGTGATGACTTGGTCAATTCATAGCTGTACAGTCTTGGGTAAATCTCTCTGAACCTTTGTTTCCAAGATCTTGAACTCCAAAATTCTCCTCTTATCAAACTTTCCTGTCCTCCCATCCTTCCTCTGACATGCTCTGACTAAACTATACTCATCCTCCCTGTTCTGCCAGGCTATCACTCCTGTTCTGGCCTCCCTTGCCTCCCTTCACCCTTTTGACCCTATGATTGATGAGATGAACATCACACCATCTCTCACCCCTGAATCCCTTCCTCTACAGTCCTTCCCACATTCGCATCCTGCTGAATCTCAACCCTAGGTCACACCTGCCATCTGCTTCTCTACTGCCACTTCCAAGCTTCTGAAGACTGCTAGAGGAAGTCATACAGCCTGACCAACTGGGCATGCTACAGAGTCATAGTATCTAACCTCAATTAAGCCCTCACTGCGCTAAGGTAATCATTTTAATTTTTCCAGCTATGAAGAATTCTAAGCAGCTGGGTAGCACAGGAGATAAGAGTGCCAGGCCTGGAGTCAGGAAGACCCAGGTTCAAATCTAGCCTCAGATACTCACTAGCTGTGTGACCCTGGACAAGTCACTTAATCTCTGTCTGCTTCAGTTTCCTCATCTGTAAAATGGCGATGATAAAGCACTTACCTCCCAGGATTGTCAAATGAAATAATAATTGTTAATTGCTTAGTAAACATAGCACATGGTAAACACAATATAAGCGCTACCTATCATCATCATCATCACTATTATTATTATTATTATTCCCCAACTGACTATCATATTCTGCAGCAGCAGCAGGTTAGAATTTTCTTTCCTCTCCTAAAGTCAGCAATGCTATCTGAAGAAGTATTTCCTTTCAGCAGATAACTTGCTCTTACTTTACTGAAAAGTTAAGGCTATCAGTCCCTGAATTTCCCCTACTCCACCATCAGAAATCTCTACATTGGCCAAGATGGCAGCATAGAAGAAGCAAGGTCCCACAGCTCCCACAGTGCCACCCTAAACACCCATAAAATGTGAGCCCAGATAAAGCCTAGGACTCTCAGACTCACACAAAAATACAGAGAACACATCTCTTGCTGAAGGCAGCTTGGCAGCAGGGGCTCAGTGCAGCCGCTGGAGCGGAGGCTGGAACAGCCTGAAGCCGAGACCACGACCAGGCCTGGGATGGTGGGAAGGAGCTGAGCAAGCCCCACAGCCAGCCTGCAGCGGTTCTAAAGCCTCCAGCACCTCCACATCTGCCAAGGCGTGAGGAACGGGAGGGAGAGGGGCAGCTCGCACCAGAGCAGAGACCCGGCCAGCCCAAAACTGCAGCCTCAGCCATGCTAGGCCCCAGGGTGGCCTGGAGGAGTGAGCCTCCCAAGTCTCTACTTCAAAGAAAATCTAAAGCACCTGCCTAAGGGAATCTTCAAATCCTCAGAGACCAGTTAGTGAAA
>JAQQSW010018090.1:0-11322 GCA_028646575.1 Pseudocheirus occidentalis | reverse complement strand
AGAGAGAGAGAGAGAGAGAGATCATTGAGGATATTACGGCCAAAAAAAGGTAATTGCTACATTAATGACCATTATGCTCCTAGCATAATTCATTTCAGTTAATCATTTATTTACTGAATAGATATTTATTAAACACTTTCTGCAACAGACTGTGCTGGTCTCTGAGAATGCAAAGAGAGAAATATGAAAGACCCTCAAAAGAGAGAAGGGTATGCATTCTAATAAATAATCTAATCCAAGAATCTAATAAAAGGAAATTCAAAGAAAGTGAGGTGTAAAAGAAAGATATGGAGAAAACAGTACTAGAAATTTAAAGGCGAGGTCACTATGTGAGGGTCAGAAAAGGTTACATGTAGGAGGTAGCTCCAGAGTTGGACCGTGAATGAGCTGAGGTAGACGTCCTGGGTAAGGGCAGCTAGGTGGCCCAGTGCATAGAGCCAGGCCTGGAGTCAGGAGACTTAATTTGGTGAGTTCAAGTTCAGTCTCAGACGTATTTGTGTGCTCCGAAGTCATTTAATCCTGTTTGCCTCAGTTCCTCATCTGTAAAATGAGCTGGAGAAGGAAAAGGAAAAACCATCGTAGTATCTTTGCCAAGAAAACGCCAAAAGGGGTCATGAAGAATGGAACATGACTGAAACATGACTGAAAAATGACTGAACAGAGGTGAGGGGTAGGGATACAAGCAAAGGCAGGGAGATGGAGGAGGATAGTAGGAGAATGGAAGGGAGAAAAAGACAAAAGCACTGATCAGAGAAAATAGCTTTTTCATCAGTTATGGTGGTGTTCAAGATGACAGTTTCTTAAAGAAAATAAACACATTTTCTTATACATTTTAACAGTCATGATGAAATGTTCCAACTTGTTTCAGCTATTTTTTCCATCAAAATATCTGAACAAAGAGTAGCAAACAGCCAAGGCTACTTTCTTATACATGGGCTCTTCCAGATTTCTCAGGTATTTGCTTCTGGCTGGTCTAGACAGTTTAAAAGCCCCCTTTTACAAGAAAGTGGACTTAAAAAGCAGTATAGAATAGACAAGGCTGAGAAGGTCGGTTGGAAGCAAGATCTGGAGTTTGTACTTTATCCTGTAAGAAAAAGGAGAACCACCCAAGGGAAGTTTTGAATGGAAGAGTAATGAGGTGCTTGGAAGATTGCTTGGGGAACACTGAGAAGGATGGATTGGAGGGAAATGTAGTCACCATAAAACCAAACTAAATTCTTTCTCCTGGACAGTTTAGGGCCCTAACCCCACTTTGGAGAATTCTGTTCCTTCTGTTTGATATGAATTACCTGATTAGACCCTAAACATGGAGGAGAGCAGTGTTCTTTTTCAAAAAGCCCTCTCTCTCTCTCTCTCTCTCTCTCTCTCTCTCTCTCTTTCTCTCTCTCTCTCTCTCTCTCTCTCTCTCTCTCTCTCTCTCTTTCTCTCTCTCTCTCTCTTACTCTCTCTCTCTCTCTTTCTGTTACAAATAGAAACTATTTGAGTCTGAAAGGAGTATGAACTTGGAACAAAAAAATAAGAACTCACTTTTCTGTGTGGCTTTAAAATTTGTAAAGCATTTCTTTAGAACTCTTGATAACAATGGCCACCTCCTCTTCATCAGACTGGTGCAAAGAAGAGGGTGGGGAATGAGGTCAAAGGGCTGTGAGAAGTAGAGAAAGGGAGAAAAGGAACTTCATGGTGACTAACTCTTCTTTCCTCAGTAGAGGCAAGGGCTTTGTAAAAGCCCTCACCCTTTAAAAACTATCCCAGATTCACCCTATTGTCAAATATACCAGTTCAATCTTTACCTTATATAATCTTTACCCCATAAATATGCCCCTCAACATAGTCTTACCTTCCCAGAATTCCATTTAGAGATCAGGAAACTGAGACTCAGAAAGGCAGAAGGAGGAGAGAAGCATTTACTATATACTAGCCACTATGCTAAGTGCTTTTTACAAATATTATTTATCATTTGAGCCTCACAACAACCCTGGGAGTTAGGTGCCGCTATCATTCCCATTTTACAGTTGAGGAGACTGGAGCAAACAGAAGTTAAGTGACTTGCTCAGGGTCATACTACTAGTAAGTGGATGAAGACAGATTTGAACTTGGACCTTCTTGACTCCATGACTGCTTTATCCACTGTACCACCAACTTCCTCAGAAAAGAAAGGAAAAGAAAAGAAAAAATTTTAAAGGGGGAGGAGGGAAGGAGAGAAAGGGATGAAAGAGAGAAAGGAGAAGGGAGGGGAAGGGAGGGAAAAGAAATAGAGAAGGGCAAGGAAAGGAAGAAAAAGGAGGGGAGAGGGAGAGAAGGTGGAGAGGAGAGAGGGGGTAAAGAGGGAGGGTAGGGAAGGAGAGGAGAAGGAGATGGATCTTGTATAGATCCTTTACAGAATAAGGTTTTAAATGTATAAGATAAAATACATAGGATTACAAAAGAAAAAATACTAAAATAAAGATATAATTTTCCCATCCATGTTTCAACCTCCTTAAAATCTCTTCAGCAACCCTTTAGATGTCCCTGGACTCCAGGTTAAGAACCCTTACACTGCAGTATCCTGCCTCTAGCATGGAGGCAAACCTTTAAAGCCCATGTAAACATTATTTTCTGAGTATCTCTAAGGTGAGAATATCACTGTACTGTTTCTTGAAGCAATATATGAATAAAATTTATCAAAAAAATTCAGTGATTTAAAAATCTAATTGAAGAAACAAGGTAGAAAAACAAGGTACACTAATCATTGGGGAAGAATATGTTGAGGGGCATAAATAAGGTAAAGACAGAATTGGTAGAGTGAATCTGAGATTACTATTAAAGGGTGGGAGCTTTTATAAAGTTCTTGCCTCATGTTCTACTGAGGAAAGAAAAGTTAGTAACCATGAAGTTCCATTTCACTCTTTCTCTACTTCTAATAACCCTTTGACATCATTGCCCTTTCTCTTCTTTACACCAATCTGATGAAGAAGAGGTGACTCTTCTCTCTCCTTTTTTTTTGAGGGCAATTGGTGTTAAGTGACTTGCCCAAGGTTACATGGCTAGTTTTTGTGTTGTGTCTGAGGTTAGATTTGAACTCAGGTCCTCCTGACTCCAGGGCTGGTGTTCTGTTCACTGTGCCACCTAGCCACCCAGAGGTGACTCTTCTCTTCCAGGCTAATCCTCCTACACATTCATTTTATTCTATCTCCTCCTGTCTACTTAGGTACAATTGATTCTCTCAATCATTCCCTCTGCTCTCCCTATCTATTGGTTCCTTTCTTCCTGCCTGTAAACATATCAGACTCTGCTCATTCTAGTAAGACCTTCACAAATGGGACATGAGTCATGATGCCCCTTTCGTTTCAGTGGAATGAGTGGGAAAGCCCTCATAAATATTTCTGAGTGCTCAATGGAAGTGGAGCATGCAAGAAAAGATCATCTGAACAGCTGACTGTATGCAAGAAGAGGAGCATGGGAAAGGGGGAGGGTAGCATCAAGCAGCTGGCAAAACTGAACCAGCCAACAGGAAGCCAATGCTACTTATCCAACTAACTGATGTTAGGATTTGAGCAACTTTTGGAAACCTGCCCCATCACTCAAAAGCATAGTAGGCAGAAATCTGGTTAAAATGGTGTCACCTTCCATTCTTTCCCCAGGACACATGCCTCTAGGGTGGCTCTGAGTGTCACCTTGATTTGGACAGCTGGCTGCCTCTCTTGTGGAAGAGCCAGAAGAGAGTAGAGCAGATGCTATCCACAGGAAAAACACAGGAGAAAGGAAAGGCATTTGTGATAGTGATATTGCTGTCATCCAGTAATAACTGAGTCATGTGTGGGCAGTAACTTCATCCAGAGATCTAAGATGAATTATCAGACAAAGTTTGCTGTTTCAGCTTATCTGTGGGAAAATGAAGGTGAGAAAAGCTGAAGTGACAAAGTCAATCAACATCATAGTCAGGAAGAGAGACTAAGACTCCTGCCCTGAACCTTATGCATTAGACCTGTTAGAAACAAGGAAGATCAAAAGTGCACCAGGCCATTCAGATCCCTCAAGCCTACATCTCTATTTACCCCAGTCTTCAATATGTTCTTTCCTGTGATTGATGGCTTGATGTACATATAGAGAGAGTCTCTAGTGGCATTCTGCAGGTCTCTCTCTCCCTCCTTGTACTTGTCCAGTACAAGATATCTATCAGTGACTTAAATAAGACATAGGTGGTATGCTTCTCCAGTCTGTGGATGGCAAAAAGGCAGGAGTGATAGCTACTATCTCAGATAATAAAATCAAAATTAAAAAAGATCTTGACAGGTAGAAATGAAAAGTGGAGTCAACAGGATGAAATCCAGACTATTAGTAAAGGTCAAAACATTAATTGCATAAACTCTAGGTGGGGAAGACCTGACTCCCTGTGAAAAAAGACCTGGGGGCTTTAGATGACCACAATTCAGTATGAGGTAGCATTCAATCCATTGTGAGCATTTTTCTTTGGAGGGGGAGGTGAGGCAATCAGGGTTAAGTGACTTGCCCAAGATCACAGAAGTGTCAAGTGTCTGAGGTCAAGTTCAAACTCAGGTCCTCCTAACTCCAGGGCCACTTGTTCTATTCACTGCACCACCTAGCTGCCCCATGTTGTAAGCATTTTTAATGCACCTACTATATGCCAAACGCTGTAATGCAAAATGAAATGGTCCCTGTCTTCAAAGAGTTAATACTCTATCAGGAGAGACATCATGTACATAAACGAATATATATAAGACAGACATAAAATATACAGAAAGTAATTGGGAGGGTTGGGGAGAAGAGAGGTAATAGCAGTGGGAAGGACTGGAAAAGGCTTCCTGAAAGCAATGGTATTTGAACTAAGCTTTGAAGGGAACTTGGGATTCAAACAGAGATAGAACAGAAAGTAGTGCCTTCTGTGAATGGGAGTGGAGCAGTGGTATGTGTTTGGATGGACAGTAAAGCATATGAAAGGGAGAAATTATATAATAAGGCTAGAAACATAGGTTGGAGCCAGGTTGTAAAGGTCTTAAAATGCCAAATAAAGGTGTTCGTATTTGATTCTAAAGGCAATAGGGAGCCATTGGAATTTACTGAGCAGGTGAATGACATCATCAGACCTAGACTTTAGAAAAATCATTTGTCATTTTCCTTTTCTGTCCTGTTAGCCAGTGTAAAGGGAAGAGGGTAGAAAGGTAACTGGTGATTTAGAGTAATCTAAGTCTTCTCCATTGTTGAGCAAAAAGATTGAATGCAGTGAGTGGGTGAAGGGAGTGGGAAAGATGAGACATTAATATACTATTGGTGGAATTGTGAACTGATTCAACCATTCTGTAGAACAATATGAAACTATGCCCAAAGGACTATAAATATAATAGGTAACACTTCCAAATTATTTTAATTTGCATTTTTTCAGTCAATAGTGAGTTAGAGCATTTTTCATATGGCTATAGATAACTTTGATTACTTCATCTGATACTTCAAAAGATACTTCATATCTTTTATCAATTGGGGAATGGCTCTTATTTTTATAACTTTGACTCAGTTCTCTATGTTTGAGAAATAAGGCTGTTATCAGAGAACCTTGCTTCTAATTTTTTTTCAGTTACTCTTGCTAAGTGTATTTCCCTCCATCCTATTTTCCCCATCCTTTTTATTCTATTCTTTCTCCTTTCACCCTGCTCCTCCTCAAAAATGCTTTATTTCTGACTACCCCCATTTTTATTTTTTCATTTTACCAACTCTCCCTATCTGACAGGAACCTTGTGTTTGCAATCTAAGTTAGCAGAAAATTGAAGTCCCCTTGTGCTTTCTGTGATCTCCACGGGTGGCTTCCCTCTGCCATATGCTCCTCTGAAACTTGCCGATAGCTTCTGGGCTCCAACATGTGCAAAACTTATTGGGACACAGCACCACTAGCCTTGGGGCTGCCTGTGTATGCATCCTTGAAACCACATACTGGGGAGGAAAATGTGTGTTCTGCAGATGGTGCAGAATTAGCTTCTTGTGATCAGCACTTATAAGGAATATGCCTTGTAAGGGAAGAGGATAGAAAGATCACTGGTGATTTAGAGTAATCTAAGCCTTCTCTATTGTTGAGCAAAAAGACTGAGTGCAGTGACTGGGTGAAGGGAGTACGAAAGATGAGGCATTAATGTACTGTTGGTGAAGTTGTGAACTAAATCAACCATTCTGTAGAATAATTTGAAACAATGCTATAAAACCATGCTTACCCTTTGACCTAGCAGTACCACTACGAGGTCTGTGTCCCAAAAGAGACACTAGGTCTGTGTCCTTATGAAAAAAAAAGGAAAAGGACCTATATATACAAAAATATCTATAGCAACTCTTTTCTGGCTGCAAAGAATTGGAAATTGAGGGGATACCCCATTAATTGGGGAATGACTGAACAAATTGTGGTATGTGATTATGATGGATACTATTGTGCTATAAGAAATGATGAGCAGGATGCTCTCAGAAAAAAAAAGCTGGAAAAGACTTACATGAGCTGATGCAAAGTAAAATGTACTCTGTACAAATTAAGAACATTATTGTAAGACGATCGGCTGTGAATGACTTAGCTATTTTCAGCAATATAATGATCCAAGGAAATCCTGAAAAACTTATGATGAAAAATGCTATCCATCCCCAGAGAAAGAACTGATGTCTGAATGAATACAGATTAAAGCATACTTTTTAAACTCTATTTTTCTTGAGGGTTGGTTTTTACTTATTTATTTTTTGGTTTGGGGTTTTGTTTTTTTTTTTTTTTGGTCTGTTTCCTTTTTCAACATGGCTATTATGGAAAGTTTTTGCATGACTACACATGTATAATTTATGCCAAATTGCTTGCCTTCTCAATGGTGAGGGGGGTGGGGAATGGGGAGGAAGGGGGAGTATGTGTAAAAAAATTGTTTTTACATGTAAGTAGGGAAAATAAAATACTGAATAAATTTAAACAAACAAAGAGAAAAGGTAGCATGTTTCCACCTTCTGAGCATAAATAATAAGACCACTATTAAATAAGAACAATGGGTGGCCCAATTGTAAACTTGGTTGGGGGGAGGGGTGAAGGAGAAGAGAGGATGGAACAAGCATTTATTAAACTATCTACTATATTATATCTAGGTGGTATAGTGGATAAATTGTTGGCCCAATAACCAAAAAGACTCATTTAAATCTGGCCTCAAGACACTCACTAGCTGTGTGACACTGGGCAAAGCACTTAACCTTGTTTTCCTCAGTTCCCTCATCTATAAAATAAGCTAGAGAAAGAAATAGCAAATCACTCCAGTATCTTCCAGGAAAACCCCAAATGGGATCACAAAGAGTTGGACAAGACTGAAAGCAACTGAACAACAAAAATATTACAGAATACTTAGGAATATTATTTATTTTTATTCCCATATTATAGTTGAATAAACTGAGGCAGACAGAGATTAAATGACTTGCCCAAGGTCACATAGCTGGGACCTGAGGCTGGATTTGAACTGAGGTCTTTCTGACTCCAGGTCCAATGCTCTGTCTACTGCATCACCTAGCATCTAGACAAAATTTGTCTTCCATATACCCATATTGCCATACTAACAACTGTTTATGCTATCTTCCACCCTTGCCCATCACCATCATCATCATCATCATCATCATCATCATCATCATCATCATCATCATCATCATCATCTTCCCTAGCATTTATATAATGCCTAAAGGTTTGCAAAGCACTTTGCATATTTCATTTAATTTTTTCAACAGCCCTGTGAAGTTGTTGTTCAGTCATTTTTCAGTCATGTTCAATTCTTCATGACCTCACTTTGAGTTTTCTTGGCAAAGACACTAAAGTGGTTTACCATTTCCTATCCCAGCTTATTTTACAGATGAGGAAACTGAGGCAAACAAGGTTAAATGACTTTTCCAGGGTCACACAGCTAGTTAGTGTCTGAGACCAGATTTGAGATCAAGAAGATGAGTCCTCTTGATTCCAGGGCCAACATTATCCACTGCACCACCCAGCTGCCTACTCCTGTTTTATAGTTAAGGAAATCAGGAGGTTAAATTAATTACCCAGGGTCAAACAGTTTGTAGTTGGGGCAGAATTTGAGTTAATATCTTCCCAATTACAAGACCCACATCCTTTCCTAGGTACTAATACAGACATTTTGTTCTAGTTTGTAAAGAACTTATTTTCAATCAATTTTCTGCTAAGGCAGGGTATGAGGAACCTACCACATGTGACCTTCTCACTGAGTCCAAGTTATATATAACAAATAATTTGAGGGGATTTGTTCTGTGAAGTTTGGATTCAATTAAAGTACCACACTTGAGGACTTAGAGGATCACATATGGCCTTGAGGATGCATATTCCCCACCCTGTACAAAGGTGTTAACTAAATAACTCGGGTTTTAGCTGATAAAGTAGATGGCTTTGAGGTACATTTGGATTTCCTAAATTTTCCCCAAGACTGGAAAACTTGAAGTCCAAGAGAACAAAACTATTATGGTGAAACGATAGACAGTGGGGCTTTTCTGAAGACAGAACACTGATGGATCATCCCTGAAAGTCACAGCACCAAGGCAGCATGTTACCCCTAAACATGGCCCTGATATGGATTTTCACTGTGGTGAGGTGGTGGCAAGGTAAGTGAGGCTTGCATTTTTGTTGGTGTAATGACCATTACAGAGCATTACAAAAATCTCTTCTGACAGACCAGTAACCAAAATAAGTCTTTACAATAAAAAAATGAAGTCTGTCACTCTTCTTTGCTGACTGGTAAATGAAATTTCTGGCCAGCAAATATGGAAAGCTAACATTGAACTCCTTGAATAGTCAATCAGGCACTCTGACCTCTAACAGCCTTCAATGGAAGGCCTTTCTGGTTACTGGCTTCCCTTGTGAATGGAAACTAGGGGAAAGAAGATGTTAATTAGGAACACACTCTGATTAATCCTCTTTCTAGTAGTCAATGTTAAACCAAAGTTCCTTCCTAGGCCAGAAACTGTACCTGGAAAAAATGGGATTATTGAGCCTTCTGCTATAGATCCAGAGACTTAATCAGTATTGAACTTCAATTGTGGTAACAGGTCAGATGGAAAGTTCTGAGACCTACCATGTCAAGAAGCATGCTTTGGGTTTACCCTAGGGGCTGACAGGACATTGATGTCTATGCTAGTAGATGGGTGGTATAGAAAGAGAGGATGGTGATGATTGTGATCAGCTTTAGCCCAAAGTGTGAAATAGGGGAATGTTCGGATTCCCTTTGGCTCACCTATCAGAACCTTGTGGATTCCCCTGCTATCTCAATGTTACTACCAATTCTGCTAAGGTGTTAACTGGTAATTTAGTTTTTAGGGTACATTAGCTCATTTTGTTATTAGAGAGCTCTCTAATTGGACCTAAGAGAAAAACATAATTTTTTTTGGAAGAACTGGATTGGAGGTAGATGTAACAGTGTGGGAGGGGAGTCTATTATGTAGTGGAAAAACTGTTGGACTCGGGAAACTTGGGTTCATGTCCTGACTTCAACATTAGCTCACCAACCATGGGCAAGCTCATTTAATGTCTATCAGCATCAATTTTCTCATCTGTAAGATGGGAATGATACTTGCACTACCTAGCTTACTTGGTTGAGAAGAAACTTTTATGAAGCTTTAAGTTCTCTGTAAATGTGTTTGCTATTAATATTGCTATAATTATTGAAAGAGCTCTGAGAGACTGAGTTCTAGTCTTAACTTTAATGTTAATTAGAGGCATAACCTTAGGTAAGTAATTTTTCTCCTCTGGGTCTCAGACAAGTAAAATGAGGAACGGAAATTGACTTCTAAGGTTCTTTCCGCTTTTAAGATGGTATGCTCCTTTAGTCATCTAATGGATCTGTTCTCTCCATTTTTGTGACAGGGAAAAGTATACTATGGATAGATAGCTGGATTGAGGGTATGCCTGATAGGAAAATAGACACCACTAGGTCTCTATTTGGGGGGTCTTGGAAAATTCTCAAGAGGAAAAGAGACAGAGATAGATGGTGAGGAGAGGGAAGAGAAAGAGAAAAAACAAAGACACACAGAGATAGAGATTGAGAAAGAGACAGAGACAGATAAATAGAGTAAGAGAAAGAAGAGAGAAAAAAGGGAGAGAAAAGAGAGGGGGAAAGAAGAGAGGGGAAGAGAGAGACAGAGACAGAGGCAGAGACAGAGAGACAATGAGACTCAGAAAGATAGAGACCAAGAGATAGAGACAGAGGAAATAGAGAAGAGAGAGAGGGAGGAAGAAACACATGAAGACTTTCCCCAGTGAAATGGGTGGATGAGAACAATTTATTCCAACAGTCATTGAGGCAGCTAAAGCAGGCACTATGGAATGCTTAGAGATTGGTCAGACAAACAATGGCACCAAAGTCATGCACTGCTTCCTGAACCACCACCAGTTGTCTTGACTCTGGTCTTGAACCGAACTTCAATGATTCTAGAAGAAAGAATAAGGCTGATGATTTCATGCAACTCTACCTCACTTAAATCCAACTCATGAGTAAGTCATCACCTGTGACATCATTGGTTCTTTTCTTTTTTTTCTTTCTTTTTTTTTTAGTTTTGCAGCTTCATGTGCAATCTTTTTTTTATTATACTGTGAAATAGACATTCTCATTTTTTCCATAAATTAAAAATAAAATAAAATAATTAATTATTTAAAAAAAAAGACCCACGGTCTCCTTCATTAAAGATGAAAGAGATAAAGTGGGACACGATTCATGGAAGCAAATGTCCCAGAAGTTCCCTTGTTCAAAGCTACTTCTTTCTTACATTCCAACTATTAGAAATTATTTTAGGCTAACAAACTCTTATTTTAGAAATTCAGAGATCCCCTGGGAGTGTTAAGCCCAGTGGTATTTGCACTACAGGATAAGATAAATTTTTTTTTTCAGTTTTAATTTTAATTTATTTTCTTGGTTACATTATTCATTTCCACAAGGTTTTGAGTTACAGATTTTCTCCCCTTTTTGCCCCTATCCCCCAGCCCAGAACATTGATCCCACCGTAAGGTCCCTCCCACAATCTGTTCCCTTCTATGCCCTCCTCCAACATCCCTCTAGCTTTCTAGCAGGGCAGGGAGGGGCTCTCTGCCCCCATCCCTGTAGTATTATTTCCCAGTTGCATTTGATTGTATAGTTTTAAATACTAGATTCTTGCAATTCCTCCCCTGTCACCCACTCCCACTGGGCGGAGCGGCAATTCAATATAGGTTGTACCCGTGTAATTACAAAGGACATCTCCATGGTGGGCAAATTGTGAAAGGCTAATTGTATGTCCCTCCCTCCTATGCTGCCCCCCCCTTGTTTTGTTCTCTACCCTGTACCTGTCTCTTTACTG
>JAQQSW010018089.1:0-11322 GCA_028646575.1 Pseudocheirus occidentalis | reverse complement strand
GAAAAAAATGTCAATCAGTCGTTACTGGAATTGCACAAGCTGGCAACTGACAAGAATGACCCCCACTTATGTGATTTCATCGAAACCCACTATCTGGAAGAACAGGTCAAGTCCATCAAGCAGCTGGGTGACCACGTAACCAACCTGCGCAAGATGGGGGCCCCGATTCTGGCATGGCGGAATATCTTTTTGACAAGCACACCCTTGGAGACAGTAACCGTGAGAGCTAAGCCACGCTGGCTTCCCCCACACCGGGATCTGTGGGCACCACTCCGACTGTCTTTCAGTGCATGCATATTTTGGTTATCTGATCTTTCATAATCTGTACCAAAAACGACCACCATTTACATCCCAATAAAGTGACTTGGTACTGATGAAAAAAAAAATGAATAGTCTAAACTGGTGCTCATCATTTCTTCATGACAAGTTAGGGAACATTTTTTTTGGTCTGAAAAATAAAGTTGTTATTGATTTGTGCACTATAGTCGAACTATGACACGAGAAAATTTACTACAGTATTCTGAAGTACAGAGTTACCAAATTCTGTCTGAAGATTCTGCCTGAGTATCATTGGTTTCATAATCAGACATACGGTCCTCAGTGCCACTCATAACAAGTGTATTTACTTTACCATAGTAGACACTGTGCCACAGATTTCCTTGTTGCATAAACCTCAAAACCCCATCAAGACTCTCCGTAAACTGAATTATAAGAATGTTGTGTTTGCGAGCTACCTCCTGTGCCTTCATTTGCAACATCTCAAACGACCCATAAGCAGTCATTGTTATGAATTTTGTTGACATACAGAAACACTGCTTTTTTTGTTTGTTTTTTGTTTTTTGCTTTTTGGAGGGCAGTTGGGGTTAAGTGACTTGCCCAAGGTCACACAGCTAGTTTGTGTGTGTGTGTGTGTGTGTGTGTGTGTGTGTGTGTGCGTGTGTGTAGTGTCTGAGGCCGCATTTGAACTCAGGTACTCCTGACTCCAGGGTCGGTGCTATATTCACTGCGCCACCTAGCCACCCCCAGAAACACTTCTTCATCCCTTTGTGGGAACTTGACTGTTTTAGGACCTCTAAACATATCTAGAAAGATTTGTATTTTTTAGCTTGTCTTTTAGTTTCTTCCAGTCTCACATCAACTTTTCACTCACTGAAAACTGTCTTTCTGTAGCTCTGTTTCTGTACTGTTTGCACTTGAAGCCGGCAGAATAGTTTTTAGATTTACCCATAATCAGAAAGAAATGCTTTGCACGTTAATGTGTCACCAGCAGAAGAAGTGTACAGTTTAAGTAGTGTGGGAAGAAACAATTCTTATCATATACATGACTTACTCATGGCAGTTTCCCCTCCCCACAGGCTTCCCTTGCACCTACAGCTCTTCACTGGGTTGAGTGACAATACCATTAGTACTGCAGCAAACAAACCACCCAAGTTGGCTTTTGGAAATATGTTGACAATGTGCTCTACTGAGAATTCTAGGCTTGCAGCTCAAAATGCATGAGAGATAAATGCATATCCATATGCCTCTGGTAAATATATTGCTGCTCTCTTTACCTTTTAAGTGGCAGAATTATGCCATGCTATGATTATACAATGAAAGGTTATAAACCAATTTTGGACTGAACCCCCCAGGATGCAATGCTTATATGGTGAAATACTGTGATATGAGGGGGAAGGGGCAGACAAAGGATAGGTATGGAGTATTGTATTTCAGGAGATTTTAGGAGGGAGAGAACACTTTATTAGGAATTAGGGAAAATTTCACAGGAGAGACCCTTTTTAAAAAAAATTATTTTATTTATTTTCTTGTTTACATCATTCATTTCCACGAGATTTTCAGTTACAAATTTTCACCCCGTATTTCCCCTACCCACAACCCCAAAACAGGGATCCCACTGTAAAGCCCCTCCCCCAGTCTGCTCTCTCATATGTCCTCCTCCATCGCCCCTCCAACTTTCTGGTAGGGTAGGATGGGTATCACTACTCCAGTGCCCGTATATCTTAATTCCCAGTTGCATATATTTAATAATAACAATAATTATACATATATATTTTTTTAAACATTTCATTATAGAACTTTAAATTCTAGATACATAATTACGCAGGACATCTCCACAGTGGACATATTGTGAGAGACTGATTATATGTCTCTCTTACCTATCTCTCCCTGGTCCCTGCCACACCTTCCCCACCTTGTTCTATTCTCAACCCTGTCCCTGTCTCCTTACTGAAGTGTGTGCTCCCAGCAACCCTCTCCCCAACCCTGCCTTCCCCTCTGTCATCCTGCCTCTCATCCCCATCCACCCTACTCTCCTGTGTGGCAAGATACCCATTTTAGAGTTTATGTCATTCCTTCCCTAAGCCAAATTCAATGAGAGTAAAGTTGACCCTTTCCCTTTTGCCTTCCTGTTCTTCCCCTCTACTGCCTCTTCTATTAACCCCATTCTGTCTCTCCCTGTCTCCTCTCCTTCTAATCCCCTCCCACCTCAGAATTTCACCTTTTAAAGTATCATCCCTTCCTATTCAATTGATCCTGTGCCCTCTATGAACTCATAAACACACATAGTCAGATATGAATTCATACCCATATATACCCTCCTATATCAGCATATGTGTAGGTATACATATATATACTTTCGTATTCCCTTTACCTGTCCTCATACTGAGAAGTTTTTCCATGTCAGCATATAAATAGTTCAACTTTGATAAGTTCCTCATGATTTCTTTCCCATGTTTACCTTCTCATGCTTCTTGTGTTTGAATGTCAAATTTTCTGTTCAGTTCTGGTTTTTTCAGCAAGAATGCTTGAAAGTCCTCCACCTCACTGAATGACCATATTTTCCTCTCGAACATTATACTCAATTTTGCTGGGTAGGTGACTCTTGCTTTTAATCCTAGCTCCCTTGATCTCCAGAATATCATATTCCAGGCCCTTCAATTCCTCAGTGTAGTAGTTGCCAGATCCTGGGTTATCCTAATTGTGTTTCCACAGTATTCAAATTGTTTCCTCTTGGCAGCCTGTAATATTTTCTCCTTGATCTGGGGACTCTGAAACCTGGCTATAACTCTCAGAGTTTTCTTTTGGGGATCTTTTTCAAGAGGTGATTGGTGAATTCTTTCAAGTTCTATTTTGCCCTTTGATTCTAAAATATCAGGGCAATTTTCCTTGAGAATCTCTTTGCTTTCTAAGTTCTTTTTTCGATCATGGCTTTCAGGTAGTCCAGTAATTTTTAAATCGTCTCTCCTGGATCTATTTTCCAGGTCAGTGGTCTTTTTCAAGGAAATATTTCACATTGCCTTCTATTTTTTCATTTGTTTGTATCTGTTTAATAGTATCTTGATTTCTCATAATGTCATTTGCTTCCATTTGCTCCACTCTAATTTTGAAGGAATTATTCTCTTCAGAATGCTTTTGAGATTCTTCTTCAATCTGGCAAAGTCAACTTTTTAAGGCATTCTTCTCCTCATTCTCTTTTTGGGCCTCTTTTGCCATTTGAATTAATCTGCCTTTTAAGGTGTTATTCTCTTCAGTAAGGTTCTTGACTCTTTCTCGCATCATTCTCATTTCTCTTCCCAATTTTTCCTCCACTTCTCTTATTTGGTTTTCAAAGCCCTTTTTAAGCTGAGCTATGGCTTATAGGCAATCTTCATGTTTCTTGGAATCATTTGGTGTGGGAATTTTGACTGTGTTGTCTTCCTCCCATTCCATGCTTTGATCCTTTTTGTCCCCAAAAAAGGATTCTAGAGTTTGATTACTGTTCTTACTTTGCTTCCTTTTCCTGCTCATTTTTCCAGTGAATTTTTTGTCTTTTTAGCTCTATGGAACTCTGCTTCCAGAGCAGAAAGCTCTGTCTCAAATCACTGAGGTTTTCATATCTACTGGAGCTATTAGGGAGCTGTTGCAGCCCCCACAAGCTTTGGCTCACTGAAAATGCACCCCAAGACCACCACCCAAGACCATGATCCAGATGCAGGCCACTCAACACAAGAGCACTTGGCTTCTGAATGATTGCTTGGCCCCCGTGCAGTCTGCAGGCCGGGAGCTCTGAAGCAACCGGGTGGAAGCTACTACAGGGCCGCCCTTTCTGTTGCTTCCTTGCCCTGGGAGCAGTTTGGCCAGACCGCTTTCCTTCCCTAAATTTAGCTGAATTCCACTGACCTTTCACTTAGTCCTTATTTCTTCTGGCTTGATAAATCTGGAAATTGCCACACTCTCCTGGAAGACTCCAGCTGCAGCTTTTCCTGACAGCCTTGGGGCCAGGCCATGGTTTCAGGCTGGGCTGGTTTCTGCTTCCAGCCTGCTGTGATGAGCCCCACCTGCCGAGCTGCCTTCAGCAAGAGATGTGTTTTCTGTGTTTTTGTGAGTTTTGGAGCCCTAAAATTTGTTTAGAGTCATATTTTATGGGTATTTGAGGTGGCTATGTGGAAGCTGCAGAACCTTGCTGCTTCTATGCCGCCATCCTGGTTCTGCCCCAAGAGAGACCCTTTTAAGGGTGAAAAATATTCTGAATATTGGAGATAAGAAGGGAGTTCATTACAGGCATGGAGCATGGCTTGCCTTCCTGGAGAAGAATGAAGGAAGAGCTCATAGACCAGTTTGGTTGGAAGGAATTTATACAAAACAATGCTTCAAAAGTAGGTTGGAGCCAGATCATAGAGGGGATTGTTATTTTTTTTTTTGGCTTTTCTGGAGGGGTGAAGGTAGGGCAATTGGGGTTAAGTGATTTGCCCAAGGGCACACAGCTAGGGGTGTGTGTGTCTCTGTGTGTGTGTGTGTGTGTGTGTGTGTGTGTGAAGTGTCTGTGGTCCAATTTTAACTCAGGGCCTTCTGACTCCAGGGTCAATGCTCTATTCACTGCGCCACCTAATTGCCCCGTAGAGGGTTTTAGATGGCAAACTAAGGAGTTTGTATTTGTAACAGCAGTGCTGCATTACACTTGGGGGGTTCCCATGCTATGCTCAGGTTCCTTGACAAGGAGTAACAATAATAAGAGATATAATAATAGGTTTGCAAAGCACTTTATATGTGTTATCTCATTGGATATGCTCAACAATTTGGTGATGTCGGTGCTATTAGTATTTCATTTTACAGGTATGGAAACTGAGTCTGAGAGATTAAATAATTAGCCCAAGATCATATATATAGTAAGTGTTCAAGGCTGGCTTCCAACTCAGGACTTTTTGACTCCAAGCCCAGCTCTTTCTCTCCGCTTCACCACTTAACTGCTAAAATGCAATAAAAACCCCACAAAAACAAAAAACAAAAAACAAAAACCATGGTCTTGGCTTCGGATTTGTCTTTGGAGATGCTATTCAAAGGGCAGGCTAATCAGTAGGAATTCAATAACAAGACACTTCATTGAATCATACTAACAAAACATAACCAATAAGAAAATTTATTTTTAATTCCTCATAAACAAGTGGAAAACAATTTATTTTCTCTTCCCCCACCTTACACCCTCCCTCACCATTCCCCCATAGATTCCAGTCCCGGTGGGGGAAAGGGAGTATATTCTGAGTAGGATGGAAGGCGAGGAGGGTTGAAACTCACATTCAATAAAGGCACCCGGCGATAGGGCTATCTTGTGTCCCTGCAGAAACTGTTCCCCTGGGAATGTCTTGCTTCCTCATCTGTCATTTCTGAATTATACCTCCCAGGGAAAGAAAACCCTTGTCCCAGTGTTATGTACAACACAGCTCTCATGGTTCTACTCAGAGACTCCGGTGATTGTGGCAGAGAGGGGATGTGGACCTGTTTATGAAACAGGGATAAATGGTATGGATCCCTCTTATGTCTATGTGACTACAATTTCCAAAGTGATTTTTCATCCATTGTTTCACCTAATCCTTCACAATAAACCTATTGCACTACATCTGGCAGAAATAATAATTCCCACTTTGCCTATTAAAAGAGGAAGAGGAAAATACACATTTATTAAGCACCTTCCAGTGCTGGGCACTCTACCAAGGCCTTTACAAATATTATCTCATTTCTCTTGTATGGCTATGTGCCCAAGATCACATAGCTTGTATGGCTTTTCCTCTACCTGCCACAGATTCCTTAGTATGTGTATTCTGCAGTGGTTATCTTTTGTCTTAAAAAGTTTAACTTTACTGAGAATATAGGGCTTTAAAAACAAATGTCAAAAAATTGTTTTTACATGCAGCCAGGAAATAAGATATACAGGCACTGGAGTATAGAAATCCATCTCACCCTATAACAAAGTGAGGGAGGGGGTGGGGGGGATGGAAGAGAAGGCAGATGGGGGAAGGGGGTTTCTACTTCTTTTCAGTTTCCTCATTGCCTGAGCTCACTTTGCTGCCTTCTGTATTATTTCAATCATTTTGTCCTTCAGTGAAACCATACTCATTTGAATATACTGTTTTGTTTTATTTCCAAAGGATATTTCTGAACAATTGAATTTCATCATTATCTTGTCCTGAGATTCCTTAGACTTTCTCGGGTGTCCTTTTTTTTTTTGCTTTATTTCCTGATATTTTTGTTAGTTTAACTTCTTTCTTCAATTTCTTCAGTGTGTTTATGACCTAGTTCAGAACCATGCCAGGCTGCCCAGGTAAGCTAAGTGACTGGCCTAGTTTGAAGTAGGTGAGTGGACCCAGAGGCAATGCTGTATTTGTATGGCCCTTCTCCCCCAAACAGTTTGTTAAGTTTCGTAGAGGCCAGAACCATGTGTCATCTAAAATTTTAATATCACACAGAGTCCTAGTACAGGGTTCTATATACAGTAGATGCTTAATTGCTGCTTGTTTATTTGAATGGAAATGAGGGTGGAGACAAGATGGCAGTATAGAAGCAGGAAAACTCTGTGGCTCCCCTCCCATAATCACCTAAAATACCTATAAAATATGACTCTAGAAGATGGTGGCATAGAAGCAGCAAAGTTTAGCAGCTCCCACACAGCCACCTTAAATACCCATAAAATACAACTCTAAACAAATTTTTAGGGCTCCAAAACCCACAAAAATACAGAAAACACATCTCTTGCTGAAGGCAGCTTGGCAGGAGGGGCTCAACCTGACAGAATGGGAGCCAAGGCAAGCCCAGCCTGAAACCACGGCCTGGAATATGATATTCCGGAGAGCAAGAGAGCTGGGATTAAAACCAAGAATCACCTACCCAGCAAAACTGAGTATAATGTTCCAGGGGAATGCTAAGAGGAAGGTCAGTGGAATTCAAGCTAAATTTTGGGGGGAAAAAAGCAGTCTGGCCAAACTGCCCCCAGGGCAAGGAAGCAGCCCAACCCAGCTGCCTCAGAACTTCTGGCCTGTGGATAGCAGGGGGGCCAAAGTGATTGATCAAAGGCCAAGGGCTCTTGCATTGAGCAGCCTGGATCCGGACCGTGGTTTTGGGTAGTGGTCTTGGGGTGCGCTTTCAGTGAGCCAAAGTTGGTGGAGGCTGCAGCACCCACATAACAGCTCTGGCAGCTGCAAAAACGGCAGAGATTTGGGACAGAGCTTTCCCCCCTGGAAGCAGAGTTCCACGGAGTTATAAAATCAAGCAATTAATTGACTAGCCAACATGATGAGAAGGAAGCAAAGTAAGAACAGTAATCAAACTCTAGAATCCTTTTTTGGGGACAAAAAGGATCAAAGCATGGAATGGGAGGAAGACAACACAGTCAAAATTCCCACACCAAATGATTCCAAGAAACATGAAGATTGCCTATAAGCCATAGCTCAGCTTAAAAAGGGCTTTGAAAACCAAATAAGAGAAGTGGAGGAAAAATTGGGAAGAGAAATGAGAATGATGCGAGAAAGAGTCAACAACCTTACTGAAGAGAATAACACCTTAAAAGGCAGATTAATTCAAATGGCAAAAGAGGCCCAAAAAGAGAATGAGGAGAAGAATGCCTTAAAAAGTTGACTTTGCCAGATTGAAGAAGAATCTCAAAAGCATTCTGAAGAGAATAATTCCTTCAAAATTAGAGTGGAGCAAATGGAAGCAAATGACATTATGAGAAATCAAGATACTATTAAACAGATACAAACAAATGAAAAAATAGAAGGCAATGTGAAATATTTCCTTGAAAAAGACCACTGACCTGGAAAATAGATCCAGGAGAGACGATTTAAAAATTACTGGACTACCTGAAAGCCATGATCGAAAAAAGAACTTAGAAAGCAAAGAGATTCTCAAGGAAAATTGCCCTGATATTTTAGAATCAAAGGGCAAAATAGAACTTGAAAGAATTCACCAATCACCTCTTGAAAAAGATCCCCAAAAGAAAACTCTGAGAGTTATAGCCAGGTTTCAGAGTCCCCAGATCAAGGAGAAAATATTACAGGCTGCCAAGAGGAAACAATTTGAATACTGTGGAAACACAATTAGGATAACCCAGGATCTGGCAACTACTACACTGAGGAATTGAAGGGCCTGGAATATGATATTCTGGAGATCAAGGGAGCTAGGATTAAAAGCAAGAGTCACCTACCCAGCAAAATTGAGTATAATGTTCGAGAGGAAAATATGGTCATTCAGTGAGGTGGAGGACTTTCAAGCATTCTTGCTGAAAAAACCAGAACTGAACAGAAAATTTGACATTCAAACACAAGAAGCATGAGAAGGTAAACATGGGAAAGAAATCATGAGGAACTTATCAAAGTTGAACTATTTATATGCTGACATGGAAAAACTTCTCAGTATGAGGACAGGTAAAGGGAATACGAAAGTATATATATGTATACCTACACATATGCTGATATAGGAGGGTATATATGGGTATGAATTCATATCTGACTATGTGTGTTTATGAGTTCATAGAGGGCACAGGATCAATTGAATAGGAAGGGATGATACTTTAAAAGGTGAAATTCTGAGGTGGGAGGGGATTAGAAGGAGAGGAGACAGGGAGAGACAGAATGGGGTTAATAGAAGAGGCAGTAGAGGGGAAGAACAGGAAGGCAAAAGGGAAAGGGTCAACTTTACTCTCATTGAATTTGGCTTAGGGAAGGAATGACATAAACTCTAAAATGGGTATCTTGCCACACAGGAGAGTAGGGTGGATGGGGATGAGAGGCAGGATGACAGAGGGGAAGGCAGGGTTGGGGAGAGGGTTGCTGGGAGCACACACTTCAGTAAGGAGACAGGGACAGGGTTGAGAATAGAACAAGGTGGGGAAGGTGTGGCAGGGACCAGGGAGAGATAGGTAAGAGAGACATATAATCAGTCTCTCACAATATGTCCACTGTGGAGATGTCCTGCGTAATTATGTATCTAGAATTTAAAGTTCTATAATGAAATGTTTAAAAAAATATATATGTATAATTATTGTTATTATTAAATATATGCAACTGGGAATTAAGATATACGGGCACTGGAGTAGTGATACCCATCCTACCCTACCAGAAAGTTGGAGGGGCGATGGAGGAGGACATATGAGAGAGCAGACTGGGGGAGGGGCTTTACAGTGGGATCCCTGTTTTGGGGTTGTGGGTAGGGGAAATACGGGGTGAAAATTTGTAACTGAAAATCTCGTGGAAATGAATGATGTAAACAAGAAAATAAATAAAATAATTTTTTTTAAAAAGGGTCTCTCCTGTGAAATTTTCCCTAATTCCTAATAAAGTGTTCTCTCCCTCCTAAAATCTCCTGAAATACAATACTCCATACCTATCCTTTGTCTGCCCCTTCCCCCTCATATCACAGTATTTCACCATATAAGCATTGCATCCTGGGGGGTTCAGTCCAAAATTGGTTTATAACCTTTCATTGTATAATCATAGCATGGCATAATTCTGCCACTTAAAAGGTAAAGAGAGCAGCAATATATTTACCAGAGGCATATGGATATGCATTTATCTCTCATGCATTTTGAGCTGCAAGCCTAGAATTCTCAGTAGAGCACATTGTCAACATATTTCCAAAAGCCAACTTGGGTGGTTTGTTTGCTGCAGTACTAATGGTATTGTCACTCAACCCAGTGAAGAGCTGTAGGTGCAAGGGAAGCCTGTGGGGAGGGGAAACTGCCATGAGTAAGTCATGTATATGATAAGAATTGTTTCTTCCCACACTACTTAAACTGTACACTTCTTCTGCTGGTGACACATTAACGTGCAAAGCATTTCTTTCTGATTATGGGTAAATCTAAAAACTATTCTGCCGGCTTCAAGTGCAAACAGTACAGAAACAGAGCTACAGAAAGACAGTTTTCAGTGAGTGAAAAGTTGATGTGAGACTGGAAGAAACTAAAAGACAAGCTAAAAAATACAAATCTTTCTAGATATGTTTAGAGGTCCTAAAACAGTCAAGTTCCCACAAAGGGATGAAGAAGTGTTTCTGGGGGTGGCTAGGTGGCGCAGTGAATATAGCACCGGCCCTGGAGTCAGGAGTACCTGAGTTCAAATGCGGCCTCAGACACTACACACACGCACACACACACACACACACACACACACACACACACACAAACTAGCTGTGTGACCTTGGGCAAGTCACTTAACCCCAACTGCCCTCCAAAAAGCAAAAAACAAAAAACAAACAAAAAAAGCAGTGTTTCTGTATGTCAACAAAATTCATAACAATGACTGCTTATGGGTCGTTTGAGATGTTGCAAATGAAGGCACAGGAGGTAGCTCGCAAACACAACATTCTTATAATTCAGTTTACGGAGAGTCTTGATGGGGTTTTGAGGTTTATGCAACAAGGAAATCTGTGGCACAGTGTCTACTATGGTAAAGTAAATACACTTGTTATGAGTGGCACTGAGGACCGTATGTCTGATTATGAAACCAATGATACTCAGGCAGAATCTTCAGACAGAATTTGGTAACTCTGTACTTCAGAATACTGTAGTAAATTTTCTCGTGTCATAGTTCGACTATAGTGCACAAATCAATAACAACTTTATTTTTCAGACCAAAAAAAATGTTCCCTAACTTGTCATGAAGAAATGATGAGCACCAGTTTAGACTATTCATTTTTTTTTTCATCAGTACCAAGTCACTTTATTGGGATGTAAATGGTGGTCGTTTTTGGTACAGATTATGAAAGATCAGATAACCAAAATATGCATGCACTGAAAGACAGTCGGAGTGGTGCCCACAGATCCCGGTGTGGGGGAAGCCAGCGTGGCTTAGCTCTCACGGTTACTGTCTCCAAGGGTGTGCTTGTCAAAAAGATATTCCGCCATGCCAGAATCGGGGCCCCCATCTTGCGCAGGTTGGTTACGTGGTCACCCAGCTGCTTGATGGACTTGACCTGTTCTTCCAGATAGTGGGTTTCGATGAAATCACATAAGTGGGGGTCATTCTTGTCAGTTGCCAGCTTGTGCAATTCCAGTAACGACTGATTGACATTTTTTTC
>JAQQSW010018088.1:0-11322 GCA_028646575.1 Pseudocheirus occidentalis | reverse complement strand
ATTGTGTACTCAACAATGCAAACACAGTAGGTAATTTACTTTCTATAAAACTGTAGTAAACTGCTGAAGTCAATTTTTCAAGTGGTACAAGAACACAGCATTAGACCATTTTCTTTGTTTTTCTCTTCTCCATTTCTTCCTTTTCCTTTTCTATGTTCACAACTTGAGATTCAATTTCTCTGGCACTAAACATCTTCAGCGGCTGATTTCTTCTTATGATAGCAAGCTCAATGTTTTTTCCACCAGACTGTACAACTTCTAGCAGGGCTCTAATGGCTAATTTGATAGCTTCACTGTCAGTTGCTATAGTGCCTTCTGTGTAATTTTTTTCCAGAAATTCACGAACGGTCTTAGCACTACGGCCTATTGCATTTGCCTTCCAAGCATGGTAAGTACCAGATGGGTCAGTCTGATATAACCTTGGGATACCATCATCATCAAAACCAACAATTAAAGCAGAAATGCCAAAAGGTCTTCGTCCATTGCTCTGTGTGTATCTCTGCTTCAATGTTGCTATGAAACGTGTTATATATTCCACGGTGACTGGATCCTCTATGGTCAGTTTGTGGCTTTGGCACTCCACACGGGCTCGATTAATTACTATTTTAGCATCAGCGGTTAGGCCTGCAAAAGCCATGCAGACATGGTCATCAAGGGCACAGATCTTCCTTACGGTTCTTTCATCTTGAAGTTTAGCAACAGACTTTTTTTCTACTCCCAACACAACTATATCAGTGCCTCGAATGCCAACCGCCGTCGATCCCTTCTTTACTGCTTCTTGGGCGTACTCCACTTGAAAGAGGTGGCCGTCCGGGGAGAAGACAGTGATCGCACGATCATAATGGGCCGCCATAGCAGCACTATGATGAGCTGGACCCGTCTGCAGATGAGCCGCCGCCTCGGGGGCCAACAGAGCAAAAGGAGGACCCGCCCCATCCGCTGCTACATGTGCGAGAAGGGGAGATGCACTGGCCTGGAGGCTCCGAACTGGTTTCCAGGAGCGCGCCTTCTGCCACACTAATGCACTGTTAATGGAGCTGTGAATTGGTCCAGCTGTTCTGAAAGACAATATGGAACCATATTCCCCAAACATTAAACTATTTGTATTTTTTGACCCAGCAACAGCAGTTCTAGCTATATATACCAAAGAGATCAAGACAGGGAAAGGGTCTATACACACAAAAATGTTTACAGTAACACTTTTTTTGTAGCAAAGAACTAGAAATAAAGTGGGTCTCATTGATTTGGGAATGGCTGACCAAATTATGGTTGGAATACTATCATACAATAAGAAAAGTAAAGAATTTAGAGAAACCTGGGAAGACTTGGTATGACATACCAGGAAGAAACCTGGTATGACTGATGGAAGAATGGAGTAAGCAGAACCACAAAAAAGATTAATTTAATGACTACAGTATTGTAAAAGAAAACAACACTGGAAGACTTAAGAACTCTGATAAATACAATCATCAATCAAAACTCCAAAAACATGATGATGAAGTGTGCCTTTTCCCTCTAAACAGAAAATGATAGACTAGAAATACAGACTGATGAAGTCTGAAAATGTAGTTTTGAATTTTTTTTGCTTGACTTTGTTTTAGGGTAGGACTTCTTTGGGGGGAGGGCATGGCAGTGAGATGATAGTGATATTGATATAAAATACATCAATGAAATATCAAAAATATAAGAAGAAAGCCCTTTCTAGCTGTAACCATCTCTCTTCCTTAATACCTGATCATTCCTGGAAATTCTGAGGTGGTCCTAAGTCCAGGGAAATTAAGTCACTTAGACCCTGAAACATTCAGGGGCAAAACACTGAGCACTCAGTTCAGAGCTGTACATCCAATAATCACTTAACATTAACTAATCTTTTTTTCCCCCCATAATCCAAGATTTTTTTTATTGTTCTTTGTTTTTACAGTCACTTATGCCATGAATTCATAGGGAATTGGTTCCAACAGTTCAGGTTCCTTGCCATTGGTTCTCACAAAGCATGCTTCTCTGGGTGGAGCAGGCTGGCGTTTCAGCTGAACCCAAGTGTCTTTTTCTTTGGCTTCCTTCTTCTTCTCATCATTTTCCTTTACCCGCTTCAGGAAGCTATCTCTGCTCTTGGAATACTTAATATGTTCAATACACACATTAATTCTCTTGGCTAGAATCTTGCCCTTAACCTGTTTGTTTACAACAATGCCTATAGCATGCTGAGTAACATTATAGACCCGTCCAGTCTTGCCATTTGTGGGGCATTCCTTGCTGAACTGTGCCCATACCCTTGATATCTACAATATCACCTTTCTTATACATTCGCGTATATGTAGCCAAGGAGACAACACCATGTTTCTGAAAGGGCCTAGAAAACATGTAACACGTCCCTCTCCTTTTTCCTTTTGTGTTCGTCATTTTGGCAACTCACTGGAATATGGTGGAGCCGGCGGAAGCACATTAACTAATCTTAATGATAAAATACCCATCCATATGAATCAAAACTAGAATATTAAAAAATATATACAAACTTCTGTGCTTTTTACTGATCAATGCAACTGAAAGTTTGCATTTAAAAAAATAAAATCAGGTATCATTTTATTAACTAAAATTGTGTCTCTGCCCTGTTCCCCTCAATTCCCTACCACTTTCCCTTCATATCATGCTGCAAAGTTTTAAACCATTTTTGGCAATCTGGTAGGATCTATGGATCCTTCTCAGAATATAAGTGAAGCCTATAGCTATAACTGAAATAAATGCTAAATTTCAACTAATGATTAGTAATTAAAGATATAATATTTCCCCCACCCAAGTTCATGGACCCCATGAAATCTCTTTGGAGTTCATGGTGGCTAAAGTAAGAATTCCTGTTCTAGAGGATGTGGTAGTGAAAACTGAGATTAACCAAAATCAAAAAAAAAAAAAATTAGGTCTATGTCAATGCTGTTCAAATACATTCCTCTTAAAACAACACAACTGGGGAAAACAAAATCTGGAAACATATGTTTGTAAGAATACTGCTTGGGAGAGGCTTACCTGAATGCAATGGCAAAGAACAATTACAGACCCTGGCATCTCAGTGCTAGAAATAGCTGCTTCAAATATCAACGAGCAGAGGTTTCCATTGAGTTCTACACAAGATACTGAGGGAGAAGGGGGTGTCTCTATCACTGCTGTTTTGAACCAGCTCTCTCAGGAATAGAGGAAAGATCTGTCTAGTTTCATAAAGTTCCCACTGGCAAACAAAAGGAATCACTTACCTGTCTGCATTTTTCCTTGGAGGCCAGTAACTTAGCCTTCAGTCACCTCAGACCATACCTGATCTTCTAACTTCTTAGAAATTGGGGGTAGAGGGGGGAGGGAGGGGAGAGAACACCATAACAAGGTTGAAGCTTGTCAGAAGCTATCTGTCAAGAGTAGAGACCACTAGTCAAGAAGAAACTGGAAATCCTATTTGTTCTTCCCTTCCCAGATAGTAAAATTTCCGTGTGATTCAGACACCCAGGAGGGCCCTTATCAGAGAAAATATTCTCTGCATGAGTGATTTTTATTCACCAAAGTCATAGTAAACAGTGGTGTTACTATTAGGACAGCTAAGTGAAGAATCCAGACAAATGATGCCCAATACTTTATAGTTACCTGGCTACCCAAGCACAATCAAAATTCGTAAGATTAAATAAAGCCCTGCCAGTCAAATGCCCAACCACACTACTCCATCTCTTGCTTGGACATCAATGCTCTTTCTTCCTTTATGACCTCAGAAAACGTAAAGAACAGGCTGGGGCTCGGAGAGCATTAATTATCTTGACAATGATTATATAACAGCTCAGTGAAAGGCAACAGACCATTAAAATGTGCAGCATCTAAATTATCTCCTTTCTCAAGTGCAGGGCCCATAACACTAGAGGGGAAATCCCAGCATTTCATCTGCATTAGAGGCAGTGCACAGGACACTCGTAGGGAAAGAATTCAGAGTCTCTCCACTTTCCAGCAGGTCCTTCTATCATACACATTGTGTTCCAAAGGAAATGCTTCACCGTAGTCTTGTCAAAGACAGTTGGCTCCTATGTCCAGTATCATCCTTTAAGCCTAAGACATTTATAATGGGAATCCTGAGCTGTTTCTGTATTAAAGACCCCACTGCAGCATTTTAGAGCTGTGGTTCTCAAATTTTTTGGTTTCATGAAGCCCACAAAGTCAAAACTATTTTTCTAATAATATTAAGATATTTCTATTTCTAATATGGTAAACTATAACCCAAATAAACAAAAACTCTCTTAAGATCCTCAAAGAACTTTGCTTATGTGAGTTATAGCTATCTATGTTTATATTAGAAAAGAAAATAGTACTATTAGAAAAATTGTTTTGATCTTATGGACCCCGTGAAATGATCTCAGGGATCCTCAGGGATTCCCAAACTACACTTTAAGAACCCACTGACCTAAAGTAATACCCCAACCAGGCATGTCCTTTTCCCTTAATATCCACTAGACTAAAGGTCTCTACTTAAAATAAGTCTGGTCCAGATTCATGAATGACCCCTACATTCTAATGGGGGTGAAGAAGGCCAGAAAATGCATAGTCTGACTGTTCAAGTTGTCTTACAATCATCTGTCCTTCACACAAAGGAGAAGAGGGCAGGAACTCGGATTATCTCTGCCATAGAAAGCTCTACTACAGTATGCCAGCCCAACTTCCCAGGGAGAAAACGGAAGGTCAAGGAAATGTCTAATTCCAATCTCCTTTTAAAATGTGAATGAGAAAGTTATAAAGCTATCATAAGCCCAGAGCTTTTCAAAGAAGCAGCTTTTCTCCACCTACAAAAGAAAGGACCAAAGGATGCCAGAGGGATATGGTATATATCACTATTCACTCTCTTATGATAAGGGAACACATAGATTATGTGGCATGGGGGAAAGAAGCAGGGTGAGACAGATTAGCTTGTTCTTAGAAAAGCAGGGTTCTAAACAGTACAGTGAAGTGGGACCGGGTCAATTTGCGAACCGTGAAATCGGGAAGGGTCACTTTCTGTTATAAGTCAAGTTCATGTAAGCCATAATTTTGACTATTAAAATCATAAAGAAATGGGAAGGGGTTTTTTTTTTCCTTTAAGGAAGCATACATCCAAATTGCAATCTTTCTGGGTTGGAACCTCTGGACTAAAATTGTGCTTTCCAACTGAAGTTCCACAATGATGACTGTCTTCACCTCAATACACTCTTCTTAAAACCAACCTAAGGTTTTAAGATAACCCAGGTACAGTCTTTTGAGTACTTTTGAGAACTTAGGGAAAAATGTCAAAGGAAAGGAAAATGTATTTTCCTGTGATGGTACAATAAAACTAACACAGAATAAGCAAAAGATATAGGTCAACGGGCTTGACTTTGATTTCTGGGGAAACTCTTGAAAGGATCATTAAAGAGATGTCTGAAAAAAACAAAGTGACAACTACAAAAAGTCAACATTGCTTCAATCGAGATGAAGTCATGACAGATTAATCTCATTTCATTTTTGATAGGATCATTAAACTAGTAGATGAATGCACACAACTAGCAGTGTGTATGTATCTTGCATATATTGTTTGCATTAATTTTAGCAAAGCTTTTGATCAAGTGTCAAAAATGATCACTATGAAAAGATAAGAATCAGAAAATAACATCATCAGATGAATACACAACAGGCAGACTCAAGAGTAGCTGTTAATCCTTCAGAGTCAACATGGCGGTTAGACTCTAGTGGCTTATCCAAGGAGTCCATGCTGTTTAACACTTTTATTAATGACCTGGATAAAGGCACTCTAGGAGGCACACACACTCATTACCTCTGACTCCTGCTATTCTAACAGTCTCAGTGGGTTTTTTGTTTCCATTTTCTCTCCCCTTTCTGTCTGTCTAGGAGGAGGAAACAACATCTGCTTTGCCGATGCACCCCAAGTACCCCAGACTGATCCACTTAACAAACAGCTGCAATTTTCTCTATGTGCTGTCTCTGCATTAGAATAGGAGCTCCTTGATAGCAGGGACTGTCTTATTTTTCTTTTTGTACTGCTAGCACTTAGCACGATGCTCTGCACATAGCAAACTGTTGATAGATGGTGGCTAAGTGGCACAGCGGTAGAGAACAAGGTCTGGAGTCAGGAAGACCTTAGTTTAAATCTGGCCTCAGACACTTACTGGCTGTGTGACCCTGGGCAAGTCATTTAACTTTTGTTTGCCTTAATCTACTAGAAAAGCAAATGGTGATCCACTGCAGCATCTTTCCCAAGAAAAGTCCCATGGATAGTACTAGAATGCTATGGTGCACAGTCGGACTGGACTCAACAACAACAACAAGCAGAGAGAGTGCTGGGCCTAGCGTCAGTAAGGCTCAAGTTCAAATCTGACCTCAGATAGTCACTAGCTGTGTGACCCTGGGCAAGTCATTTAGCTTCTTTGCCTGAGCTTTCCCAACTGTAAAATGAGCAATAACAGTACCTACCTCCCAGGATTGTTATAAGGGTCAAATGAGGAAATAATTGTAAAGTGCTTTGCAAACCTTAAAGCACTAAATAAATACTATTATTACTATTAATACTAATTGTTACATTAGTATTAAAATATATTGCTAATTAGCATTAGCTAGAATTACAGTATTCGTTTTAAAAAATATTTTATTCATTCTTTTCTTCCTTACAGCATCCAAAATAATCTTCCTAAGGCATAAGCCCGACCATGTCACTCTGCTGCTTAAACACAATGGCTTCCTACTGTTTCAGAGATAAAAGCACAGACTTTGTAGCTTGGCATTTCAAGTTCTTTCAGTCTGGCTCCATGCTACCTTCCCAGGTATTTCATATTATTCTCCTTTGTAAGCTCTATATTCCCACCAAAACAGGTTAACAGCCATACCCCAAAGTCAACATGATCAACATACCACCTCCTTCCTCTGTGCAACTGAACAAACTGTCCCCCAAACGTGGAGTAGCTCTCTAATCTCTACTTTGCAGAATCCCTATCTTCTCTCAAGGCTAAGCTCAGGTGCTACCTCCTGTAGGAAACCTTCTTTATGCCTTCAGTTAACACTGTCTTCCACAAATTACCATGCTTTGTCTTTCCTGTATGCATGTACCCACAGGCATATGCAGCACAGGCATAAAGGACTATCATTTTTGCTTTCACATTTCTGGGACCTAAGAACAATGAACCTAAAAAAAAAAAAAGAGGGAAAGGAGAGGAAAGACAGAACCGGTTCTCGTCAATTGAGAGGTGGATTATTTGGGTCTCTGGGGTCTTCTGGCTGCTTGGCCATCATCTTGCTCCTTGAAGGCCACGTTAGAGGATATGTAGAACAGGTGGTAAAGCTTAAAGCTTTTAGTCTGGCTTCTTGTCAGCAGTTTTGACGAAAAGATGGAATGAGAGAGTAGGTGGAATGCTGTGATTTAAATAATAATTTCAGTTGTCTATGCTATACTATCCTTTCCACCTTCCTCCTGCTACCTTTTTTGTCGTAAGTAACTTAAGGGATGTAGGTAAGGGAGCAACAACAAAATATCTTCACATCATTAAACTAGTATCATGAGAGAAATTATTTATTTTGTGTTGCTCCACAGGAGAGAACTAGGTCTGACGGTTAAAAGTTGAAGGGAGGAGTTGTGGATGCCAGTACTTAGATTCAGTCAATAAAAGGAGTTTCTAGCAATTAGAATGGGCCCAAAATGGAACCGACTGCTTTTCAATCTTACGAATTCACAGTCCCATGAAATATAAAAAGAGAGAGTGGGCACCTGCTTTGGGGGGAAACTACAGTTGGGATTTCAGGCATGCATTTTAACTTAATTAGCACTCATAGAGTATAGCTTTACAAACATTCCTATAAGCCTACCTTGTTTTTTTCCTTTGTGGAGGGCAACTGGGGTTAAGTGACTTGCCCAAGGTCACATGGCTAGTTTTTGTGTCAAGTGTCTGAGGCCGGATTTGAACTCAGGTCCTCCTGACTCCAGGGCTGGTGCTCTATTCACTGCACTGCCTAGCCGCTCCTCCTTTCCCTCTTACGGCAGAGAAAGAAACTCTTTTCAGTAAAACATTTAAAAAGTGTTAGATGTCAGAGGTTTTGAGCAAAGCAGATACAGCTGCATATAATCTAGCACTTCTGCTGCACCCATTCACCAAATATGAGAATTACTTCGTGACTACAGCTTAATCAGAGTCAAGGACTCAGGACACATCACATAGAGGTTTTTCGGCTACTTCCCCAACCCCACTAAAGAAGGAGAAGCCGACTCAAGTCAAATGCCAACTATTACTGTTGTTAAGTCTAAGTGCACAAGCTCTCACGAGAAAGCTATAAACATAATCATAGCCCTTAGAGAGTTTACAATTTAATTATGTTTTGAGGGGCTGACGCCCAGGGATGAGAAATGAATTTGTGTCCATAAACTGCTGCTGTCACTCACAGATGAAGACGCCAGTGTCACATATAGCATCACAGAACTGCCCTGTACCACTGAAGCAACAAAACCAATGGAGGGACAGCACTTTACACTAAAATCTAGCTGTGTCTTGAGAACAGTAAACCCCTGACCACTCCTCTCCCATGCTCACTGTGCCTTTTCTTTTTTTTCTTCCAATTTTTAAATTTCATTTTAAACTTAAAAACAAAATGAGAGAAGGGGAAAAGAAATTATATGTACATAGGAGAGAATTCAATCTAAAACACTAAAATTCCATTTCAAGAAAACCTATCTAATCAATACTTTTCCTTCTTTCATAAATAACCCTGATGTCACAGATCCACACTTCTTGTTGCCTATTACCCCTTCTGAAATTGCATTATTGTCATCTTTACTCAAAAGCTTCTTTGAAACAACAAAACCTCAAACATTACATGCTCTGGGATAATAGAGCCTTCTCCCAACTTTCATTGTAGCCACACCAACCTCCAGGACACTCCACCATTTTCCTCAGTTACTTCCATGACAAACCTGAATGAAGTCTTCTTTTTATTAAGGAGGGTGGCAAGAGCTGGACTCGAGTCAGAAGATGGGTTCACACTGTCTCAGTTCTGCTACTTCTTAGCTATGATACCCGGACAACCTCCTGAAGGAGAGCAGAGGGGATAGAACTGGGAGCTCCTCTTGGCAACCTGGAGGTTTCCACCCCTCAGGGAAAAGGTGTCAAGATTTAGAAAGATTCTGAAGTGTGAGACAAGGCGGATTAAGCAGGTGCCCACAAATGAGCTTGATCTATTCTCTAGAACAAAAGAGTTAAGAGGAAAGCAGAGAGAGTAGGGGTAGATTTTAAGAGCTGGTGGAGAAAAAGGGAAGAGGCTGCTACTGGCAATGTTACTGGGAGTCTATCTTCTTTTTTTAAGCTCATTTTTATTGATTATTTTTGTTGCTGTTGCTTCATCATACTGGTTTCCCAAATATGCCCTCTCCCCCTTCATCTATTATCTATTCTAACAATGATTTTAAAACAATGAGGGGAAAAAATTAAGCAAAACTAACAGATTGATCATGTCTGATAGTATATGCAGTATTTCACATCAGGAATAAAACAACAGCAGTTTCCAAACTGCTTGGTTAGCAGGATTCTTAAATCCATTTATCTATACAGTCATTCATATACATTTAATTAAATGTCTTTGATGCATAAGACATTATACTTGGCATTTTCCTGGCATTGTTATTATGAAATATACCAATCTTTCTTCAATATGACAGATTAAAATTTCGATAGCCAAAGATAGTTTTTTTTAAAGTCTAGAAACAGTCCATTCTTGAGAAGGGTTGTACGTTTTTAGGAGTATATTTCAAAGCAACTCATTATGAAAATTTTGATATTGAAAATATAAAAAAAAACCTTATAACTCATTAGTAAACAGAATCTGAAAGACAGGTGGGAAGCCTAACAGAAAAGGTTAAGTTTTTAAGCAGAGACGGAGAAGCTGACTAATGTAGAGCTCATGAGCTATATTATACATCCCACCACTTGGTGGGACATAGATTCCCTGAAGCTGTCTTCCTTAGTCCCTGGTTTTCTTGCATGAAAGGAGCCTATCATTCAATACAGGCAAATCATTTGTGAAAATGGCTTATATTGGACATATGAAGTGGAGAAGGCAGTCAGGAGTTAAATCAAGCAAGTTAGCATAAAATGCTTGAATTCTATTAATTCCCCATCCTATACTCAAGAATTACTGCTGTTCCAGGACAGATGATCCCAGAAACACTGACCTTTATTACTTCCCCTCCAGGTTACTAACAACCCCATCTCACTCTCCGTCACCTCTTGTAATTTCCTTTCCTACATGATAATTAAAGACTTTTCTGGAAGGAGGCTATACAAATAATTTCTCTTTAAAAGTTCTATCCCAAGAAGATGCTAGAGAAAAGTGCTGCTCATTTTTATCATCCAGAGAGACTCTTCTCATGAATCTTTGGGGAACAGTTTGCTATAGGGTCAAAAATCATTAGTCATTTCTATTTTCATTTACTTTGTTCCTGGACAAAGATATAGACAGTTAAAACTACGCATAGTATTCTAATTCAAAAAACTAAATTGTGCCTTAGATCTTCCTTCCCCTTCTAATTACCCAAACATTGATCCAATTCAGAAACTATCTTTGGGTCAACTCATGCTTAACTTTCCCAATCTTCTTACACAGTATCCAAATGGCATTTTATCCTTTTAAAAGTGCTCTCATTTAAGTTAACTTACTTAATTTTCACAACGGACTCTGTCCATTGGCAGACAATGCACAGAAAAACGAAGCACACCACACAAGTTTAGTGAGAGCACTATGCCCAAGTCTCAGGACATGGTTTTTCTACTTAACCATTTTGTCTACCTACTACAGCTACCAATGTAAAGTAGGAGAGAAGAAAATAATTACTTTCCAGTAATCAGCAGTTATTTGAGGAAAAAAGACCAATCTTAATTGGGCAATGTCCAGATTTAGTTCTTTTGTATTTATAAAGAATCGCCTAATTACTCTAGACCTCATTTGTAAAAATGAGGGAGTTAAACTAGATGGCCTCTGAAGTCTCTGCTAGGGCTAAAAAGATAATTATACGACCCTAAGTATGGTAGGTATATTGTGTAGGTGGTAGGTATATTGGGCACCCAAAGTTTCATGAAGAAAAGTTGTCAGGTATTTAGAAAGAAATGAGTGGGAAAACTATTAGTTTTGATTAACAAAATGCTCACTGTACTATACAATTATCTACCTCACAAAAACCAAGATGGAGGAATACATTAGCACTTTCCCAAATTATAGGCTGTGGATTTAATAGAACATATACACGACCCTAGCTCCATTCCCAGAATCTGGATGGCTACAAATATCCAGCAAGTGTACAGA
>JAQQSW010018087.1:0-11323 GCA_028646575.1 Pseudocheirus occidentalis | reverse complement strand
TGATCTCAAGGACAACCTTGAGAGGAAGGTGCTATTAGTATTCCCACTTCACAACTGAGGAAACTGAGGCAGAAGGTAAAAAAACAACTTAAGATCACACAGCTAAGTAAGTGTCTGAGGTCAAATTTGAACTTGAGTCAAAGACCTGAGTTCAAATCTTGCCTCAGACACTTACTAACTGTGTGACCCTGGACAAGTCGCTTTACCCTGTTTGCCTCAGTTTCCCCATTTGTCGAATGAGCTGGAGAAGTAAATGGTAAACCCTTATATTTACCAAGAAAACCCCAAATGGGGTCATGAAGAGTCAGGCACAGCTGAACAGCAACAATGACAAGCTGTTGAAGCACTCACCAAGTCCTGGTTCATGTGCTTGGCAATGGGACCATCACCTTCCTAGGCCTGGACATCAGGCTTGGCTTAAAGTGGTCCAAGATCCCATTCACCTTAGTGACTGTCACAGCACAGTGTTGACTAGCCCTAGTGCGCAAGTAGGTGGCTGAAACTTTCAGGGACTTCTCAGACTCACTGCTGGGTATCCATACCTCAGTCGTGTTATACATGGGACTTTTTACCCGTATTACATTTCAAGATATAGTAGCCCCCTGCCCCCACCAACATAATGAAGTGCAAAAAAAACCCAACCCACCCCAAACAAAACCAAACTTATTGTTTTGAATAAAAAGCAGGGCAAGGGGCAGATTCAAGGTCTTCTGGAGCCCTGCGAGGTTCTAGTCTTTGAGGCTACCCATTCCCCTGGAAAATACACTCCCAAACTTGAGTCTTTAATCAAAGGAAGTTTAACCAACATGCTGATTAACGTGGGTAAATAGCCACAATAGGAACATTCTCCCATCTTCTCCTGTCTCTGCCTGAGGACATTCTATCTGACCTTCAAGGTCTGGTTTAAATGTCACCCCCATAAAGCTCCCCCCCATCCCTCCAACTGGAAACAATCTTCCTCTCATCAAATGTTTTACTCCATTGAAATAAACACAATATTCTAATATATAATAATGTATACATGTTTAACAAATTAGACTTAAATTAAGGAATGATTTAAAAACATTTATTAAGTGTTTGCGCCATGTCCTGTGGTAAAGGCACTGACGGTATAAATACAAAAGACAGTCCTCACTCTCAAGGAGCCGACTTTCAATCAGCACATATGGGGAGGAGAGCAACTGATCCTTAAACACCTACTGTGTGCTAAATACTTTACAAATATTTTCATCTGATCCTCATCATAACCCTGGGAGGTAGGTGCTACTATAATCTCCATTTACAGTTAAAAAAAACTAAGGCAGGCAAAGGTTAAGTGACTTGGCCAAGGTCACACAGCTACCGTGTGTCTAAAGCTCAGGTCTTTGAGCTCAGGTCTTCCTGAATCCAGTTTTATTGTACCACCTACTTGTCTGGAGAGGATGGGGAGTGGAGCAATAGAGCAGTCCCTTAGCATGCTCTGTCCAGAGGTAGTGGTTATGTGATTTGATGACCGTTTTCAGAGACAGAGCGCAGGAAGTGAGATGAATAGGGTATAGACGGTGGTGGGAAAGGCAGGGCGAAACACAGCCGGAGCGAAGGTGAGAATACCTGGTCCCAGGCAGTACAGAGCTGAGTGGTGGAGCTCCCAGGCATGGCCTTTGGTGGTCTGCTTTTGACCGCCTCAGCTACAGCATCAGTAACAACTTGAGGTCTTGAGGCAAGAGATCATGTTTTATATTAAAGTGAATAAGTGAATATCCTTTCTCCCACCGCTTGTATTATTTTTGCCATCCCCTTCGCCTTTTACCATGACCAGGAACTGTCTCAAAGGTATATATATATATATATATATATATATATATTCATAGGCAAATTACATTGTCTGTTTCCTGTACATTTTTTTTCTTTTTAAAGACTGACTTTTAAAAATTTTATCCAACCTGGAAGTACAGGGGCTCCTCACAGGCCTAATCCCACTACTGATCAGCAAGAGAATTTTGACCAGCTCCTGTTCTAACCTGGGCCAGTTCACTGCTCCTTAGGCCACCTGGTGGTTCCTCAGGAGCAAGGACTCACCATATTAATGCTGAACTTGATTTTCACTGTCTACTGTGGCACAGAACTCCTTAACTCAAGAAATTCACCAGCCTGTCTCTTGGGTAGTGGGGATTACAGGCACGGAGCACCAAGCCCACGGAGCACCAAGCCCATCTCCCTGTGTATTTTTAGCACAGATAAAAATCAGGCTAAAATGAACATCAATGAGCTGCCTAAGGAAATAGTAAATTCTCTATCACTGGAGGTCTTCAAGTGGAAGTTTGTGAATATAATGCAGAGGGGATTTCTGTTCAGATTCAGGTTAGACTGACTAGCTACCCTGAAGATTTCTTTCAACGTTGATGTTCTGTGATTTGGTGGCAAAGGCAAAGGCAAAGAAGTTATAAAAAGGCATGAAAGGAGAGGAGGGTGGGGAGATTGACTATGCTGCTTTACCTTGATGGTTGTGGGAATGGTTTATTAGATGGTTATGTGAATATGAACCTCAGCTCTTCTGAAGCATCAGCTGGTATAGACCAGATCCTCTATCCAATTTATGACCTAGTCACAACCTAGGGAAGTGGTCAAGAGCCAGGCTAGGGACTTGACAGGACAGGCCCTAGGAGTAAGTTGTCATCACAACTTGGAACATTGGCTGGGAGCATGCTGAACTCTGGTTGTTTGGGGTCCTTTGGGAATATAGGGAGATGGTTCAGTGAGCATAAGGGTTGATTAGCTGAAGTGCTCATATAGGTGATTCTGTTCCCTTAATGACTTTTAATTAAAATCTAATTGGCAAGATTGTTCTTGATGATTGCTGCCTTTGTAAAGCACTTACTATTATTATTATTAATTATTATGATGGGTGAATATTTCTTGTGTAGGGGCTGCTGCTAGATCCTTCCAACCCTTGCAGTGAAATATTGCCTCTTCTCCACCACTGGCTTGCTCCAGTAGAGTTATCTCTGGATTTGGGCTAAGTTGGCCTCTCATTTTGGCCTATGCACCCCCAGGGGATTTCTGCTCCTCCAGATGGAGACTAATTGAAAAAATAACCATGAGGCTCCTAAGCCTGGATGGAAGAAGAGCTGCAGGGTGCTCCAGAGGGCCTGTGCCTTCCTGCTTTGGCTGCTTCTCACTGCTTAAGGATTCTGAGCAAGCATTGTGTTTACTGGAGCCCTCATCATTGCACTGAAGTTTTATGAGGAATGCTGACTTTATAACAGACAAGGGAATGAACCAAGGGGTCTGGGTGAATTGATGAAGCAGTCCGTGTTTTTTCTTGAAGCTTGCCTGAGCCACATCAGACTCTGTCCCCACCCTTGGCTCTTATTCCTTCCTACCCCATCTGCTCAGGTGGAATCTTTTTACCTTCCTCTGAATTATTTTAGGAATTTGTACCTTTGTTCCAGAGCCAGTAAAATGTTAGGTTCTTGAGACCAGGGACTAGTCCGCCTTTATTTTTGTATCTCAAGTTACTTGCACAATGCCTGGCGCATAGAAGGCATTTCATTAATTAAGCACCTACTATGTGTTGGATATTGTGCTAGGCCAGGGTTTTAAACATATTTTTTACACCATCAACCCCCCTTTAGCAATCTGGTGAAATCTTTTGATCCCTTAACAAAATACTGTTTTAAAATGCATGTAACAAAGTAAATAAGATTACAAAAAAAAAACTAAATGTGTTGAAATACAGGTATTAAAATACTTTTACTTAATTTGGGAGAGGGTTACATTTTAAGTTCTGAATGATCTCCCTCCTTTTATCCCTCCCCACCCCACACTAGAGAAGGTCACTATTACACACACACACACACACACACACACACATATGTATATATACATATGTATGTACAGTTATCCCTTCTACATTGCAGGGGTTAGTGGCACAGTGTCCCCACCATCTGGAAAATTCGTGTAAATTTTTTGATCCTTCCTTTGTAACAGAATAGTTCGAATTATTGTGGTATTAAAAGATAAAAAATGCTAATGCTATGCAATAATATACATATTTTATGCATTTCTGAGTTTCTAAACTTTTTCTATGTTATCTGCTGCCCTTTGAGTGTCATCTGTGGCTTCCACAAAACTCCCCAACAATTCCCATTTAATTTCCTTTGCCAACTTGACATATATCAAAACTGCAATGAGGAAAGTTGTGGTGTGGAAGGTGCAGCTCTATATGTCTGTCTATCTGTAGGCCTATCTACCTAGCTATATGTACAACCATATTATGCATAATTCTATTTATCAGTTTTTTTCTCTGGAGGTAGTATTTATAAACACTCAGAATAACTTAGTCATTAACGGTTGTGCATCAAACAATACTGCTTCTACTGTATACAGTGTTCTCCTGATTCTGCTTGTTTCACTCTTTATTTTATGCAAATCTTTCCATGTTTTTCTAAAATCAACCTGCTTATAATTTCTTATAATACGTTAGTATTCTCTCACAATCATACACCTCAAATTGTTTAGCTAATGATATTTTAAAAAAGAGTTTATGGAGCTCGGGTTTGGGTGAAGAACCTTTCTCAGCTAAGCCATAGAGAGATAAGATAAAAAATAAAACCATCCCTGCCCTCAGTGACTTACAGTCTAAGTAGGGAGACAATGGTAGAAATGAATCAATATTTTGGACAAGAGAGTACATACAACTTCTTACTCAAGGACAATTCTCACTTGCTTCTAGTATAATGTCCTCCCTACTGTGTACAGCAAATGTAATTTGTATTGAGTTGGAATCAATTGAATTGAATTGCACTGAATTAGTCCTAAACTAATCCTACACCACCCATAGGTGCAGCTAGTTACTAAGAAAGGGATGTGGCTGGGGAAAAACCCATTTTGGTTTGGTGTCAGGAGGAAGGCTTAGCCGTCATTCTAGAGCCAGTGACCTCAGTTGCACAGGATTTGGAGCTAACCCGTTAGAGAAGAGACCTCATCCATCACCTAACCCCCACCGTCTCATCTTACTGATGATTCATCTGAGGCGCAAACGAGTTAAATAAATTGCTCAGAGTAGGGTAGAAAAGCTGGTGTATAAACCAAGGTCTTCTCACTCCAAATCTAATTTAGAACTGCATCCCTCAAGAAAATTGAAGAGAGAGGAAATTTTTAATTATCTTTCTGTGACTAAGGAGAGGACTTTAGCCACAACGGGCTTCTAATTTTGTAGCTGGCAGCATTAGTCTAGAAACTGGCTTCCAAAACTCTGAGTCCCAGAGAACAAGCGGGAGAGAGAGCCCCTGTGGCTCTATGAAACCACGCTGTTTAGAATGGAACACTCTTCAGTATCATCTGCATCCCATTTTTCCTTAATAATGAATCACCGTTAAGCAGCACCACCCAGAAGGTGCCACTGTGGCAAAGGGGCTATCGGTTAACTATAACTATAAGATCTGAAGCAGAAAAAAGCTGAACCCATGTGGGGTGTAGATGCCGGTGATGCCGGTAAGAAAGGTGAGGGTGGAGTGGTGGCCACCTTTTTGTTTGGCTACTCTCTCCTGCGAGTTGCTACTCCATCCACAAGGTGGCAGTGTTCAGTAATGTTCAGTGAGACCATTGCCATGTGTGGGTGTTTAGCTGTATTATTATTAGGACTGCATCTTGTTGGAGCAATGATTTACTGATGAGCAATGGTTTACTTGGGTTTATTACGATGGGGCTCTCCCTGAGCTGGGAGGCTTCTCAGATTCCGCATCTTACACAGACTTCCTCAGTAGGTGTTCCAGTGCTGGTCTTTGTGGCTAAAATCAAAGTATTTCAAAATATTTAGAGCCTGGGTGAACCAAGATCAGGGAAATATGATCTTCTAGGGAAGATCACTTCTTCTTTCAGGGCACCATGTCATATCATTGCAATAATCAAACTAGCCATTGCTTTCATGGAACAATTTATCTCAGTCAGTATTAAACTATGTTATATTAAACTATAAATTAATATTAAATATTTAAAATATTAAATATAAAGTCATTGATTGAACACCTACTGTGTTCCAGGCACTGGGCTAAGCACTGAGGATACAAAAAGAAGGGAAAGACAGTCATTGTCCTCAAGGAGCTTACACTCTAATGGGGGACTCATCAAACAAACAAATACATGCAAACAAGATTATGTGGGGGGGGGGGGTGGCTAGTGCAGTGAATAGAGCACTGAACCTGGAGTCAGGAGGACTGAGTTCAAATCCAACCTCAGACACTTGACACTTAACTATCTGTGTGACCTTGGGCAAGTCACTTACCCCAATTGCCCTGTGTTCCCCCTGCAAAAAAAAAATGTGTGCGTGCGTGTGTGTGTATACATATGTTATTTTTCAGTCACTTTTCTGTTATGTCCAGTTCTTTGTGACTGCTTGACAGAGATATTGGCGTGGCTTATGATTTCCTTCTCTAACTCATTTTACACGTGAAGAAACTGAGTTAGGGTTAAGTGATTTGCCCAGGGTCACACAACTGTTAAGTATCTAAGGTTATATTTGAACTCAGATCTTCCTGACTCCAGGTCCAGGGCTCTATCCATTGCACCATCTAGCTGCCCTCATGTATGTATGCGTACACACATACATACGTAAGTACATTCAATAAGAAATCATTAATAGAGGGAGGCACTAGAAGGAACGAGAAAGACTTCTTGTAGAAAATAGGATTTTAGTTGTAACTCGAAAGAAGCCAGAGATGATAGGAGTTCTGAGAGGAGTGAGGACAAACTTCCAGATAGGGGACACAGTCAGAGAAAACACCTTGAGCAGGGAGATGGAATGTCTTGCATGCAGAATAGCAAGGAAGCCAGTGTCACCGCATCAAAGAGTATGTATTGGGGAATAAGGTATAAGAAGAGAGACAGATGGAGGGCTGATGTTTGTCATGCAGAATTTTGAACTCCAAACAGAGGATTTTGCATTTGATCCTGAAAATGTTTGGTCACCACTGGAATTTATTGAGTAGGGGAGGAAGTGACACCCTTAGGAAAATCACGTTAGTGGCTGAATGAAGGACGGATTGGAGTGGGGAGAGACTTGAGGCAGCAGAACCAGCAGCAGCTACTGAGGTCCAGGCTATGAGGCGATGAGGGTCTGGACCAGAATGTGACAGTGTGAAAGGAGAGCAGAGGGTGATTCAAGAGGTGAGGAAGCAAAGGCAAAGTCCACAAGCCTTGGCAACAGCCTGGCTTTGGAGCATGAGAAATAGTAAGCAGTCGAGGATGACTAGGTTGTAAGGCTGAAGGACCGGGAGGAGGATGGTACACTTGACAGTAATAGGGAAGCTTGGAGTTGGGGAAGGTTTAGGAGGAGAAATAACGAGTTCAGGTTGGGACATGTTGAGTTTCAGATGTCTACTGATGATCCAGACTGAAAGGCAGTTGGAGATGAGATTGGAGGTCAGTAGAGGAGTTAGGGCAATATATGCAGATTCGAGAAACATCAGAATTGAGATGCTAATTAAATCCTTGGAGCTGATTCATAGATTTAGGACTGGAGGAATGTCATAGGTCATCTAGTCCAATTCCTTCATTTTATATGTGGGTGAGCTGAGGTGAGAGAGGTTAACCCACTTCCTCCAAGTCACAAAGGTAGTCAGTGGCAGAGCCTAGATTTGAACCCAGGGGCTCTAATTCTAAATCTGGCTTTCTTTTCATTTTCTTTTTTAAATAATGTTTTATTTTTCTCCAATTCAATATGAAAACAATTTTTATCATTTGTTGGTCTTTTTTAAAAAAACTTTTGAGTTCCAATTTCTATCTCTCCCTCCTCTTCCCCCACCCTACCCTGAAACAGTAAGCAGTCTGATAGATTATACATATTCAATCATGTAAACATTTCCATATTAGTCATTTTCTGGAATAAAACTAGGGAAGGAAGGAAGGAAGGAAGGAAGGAAGGAAGGAAGGAAGGAAAGAAGAAAGGAAAGAAGGAAGAAAGGGAGGGAGGAAGGGAGGGAAGGAGGGAGGGAAGAAGGAAGAAAGAAAGGAAAGAACAAAGGAAAGAAGGAAAAAATAGTGTGCTTTGGTCTATATTCAGATTCCATCAGTTCTTTATCTGGAGGCAGATAGCATTTTTCATCATGAGTCCTTTGGGACTGTCTTGGGTTCATTGTATTGCTAAGAGTAGTTAACCCATTCACAGTTGTTCCTCATGCAATATTGCTGTCAGTGTGTAAAACATACAACACTCTCCTAGTTATGCTTACTACACTCTGTATCAGTTCATTCACGTCTTTCCAGGCTTTTCTGAAATAATCCTGCTTATAATTTTTTGTAGCACAATAATATTCTGTTATAATCATTTTCTATAACTTGTTCAGCCATTCCTCGATTGATGGGAATCCCCTCAATTTCCACTTCTTATCTGGCATTCTTTTCACTGTGCCATGTTGTCTCCCTTTAAAACAGACTTTTATGAAACGACTAATGGAGAGTCATTATCTTCTTTGTTCAGAGAAAGAAAATGAGTCACTGACAGGCTAAGTTTCTTGGGTGAGGCCACACAGAAACTTATTAGAATCATTGTTCTGGATCAAAGAATATTTCCATTGACTGTGGAGACTTTTGGATCGAAAAGACTGAGGGTGGTGAGGTGGCACAGTGAATAGAGCATAGCCCTGGAATCAGGAGGATCTGAGTTCAAATCTCAAACCTCAGACACTTAACACAAAAAACTAGCTGTATGACCTTGGGCAAGTCACTTACCTCCAATTGCCCTGCCTTCCCCCTTTCAAAAAGCAGAAACAAAAAGAACACTGATCCTGTGTAGTATAAAGGGGCATATGATTACAGCATCTCAGAAAGCATTTTTCTTTTATCCTCAGATATTTATAAATTAACATTTAAATGACAAATTCGCCCATAGTTTAATTAAGAGGCAACTAGGTGGCACCATGGATCGAGTGCTAGTCGTGGAATCAGAAAGATTTAAGTTCAAATACAATTTCAGATGCTTTCTAGTGATATAAGCCTGGGCAAGTTACTCAACATGCATTTGCCTCAGTTCCCTCATCTGTAAAATGGGCATAATAAAGTACTCACCTGTTGTTACAATGATAAAATGTGATATTTGCAAAGCACTTTATAAACCTTAGAGCTACGTAAATTCCAGTTATTGTTATTGCTGTCTTTAAATGGGCTTATATGTATTTATTTCTGAAGGAGGTAAATGAAACTAAAGAAATACAACTATATAGATAGATAGACAGTTCACTGGATTCTAGATCAAAAATTTAAAAAAGAAGATGACTTCAGAAATCATCTGTCCAATCCCCTCATCTTTTGGATGAGGAGAAGGGCCCAGGGAGGCCCAGGATCAGGCAGGTTCTAAGCCTCAGAGGCAGGCTCTGAATCCATATCCTCCCACTCGAGCCAATGTTCTTTCCACTTTGCTGAAGCATGGAGCTACATGAAATTTTGCTTTGTGCTCTTGGTACCTTACTTATTTAGCTAATTTTATATTAGACTTAGGCAGGGCTTTAGTAATTATCTGGTTCAACTAAAGAAAGCGAGGCCCGAGAAGTAATGTGGTTTACCTTCAGTTGCAAAGGAAGCAGCAGAATCAAGATTCGAATCCAGTTCCTCGGGATATCATGCTGAAAGTGAGTCCTGGCCCAGATGCCTCATAGTGTGAAAAATCTTTAATTGGAAGAGCTCTGCTTGAAAAGCCACACTATTGCTAAGCATATTGTCTCAGAATACATTGTGCTAATACTGCAAAATCCGCTGGAGTTGGAGCCAATTGGAGTCAATGGTATTATGTTCAAATGGATTAATTTGTTTTTGAACTGGAAGACTCCTTAGACATCATTCCTTCACTTTTACCAATGAGAACTTGAAGGTTCAAAACAACACAATGACCTGCCCAAAGTCAACCAAGAATTAAGCGTTCAAAGCAGGACCCAAGCGAAGTCTTCAGAGCCTAGTCCCAGCTTCCAGTGCTTGGTACCTGTGTGACCTTGGGCAATTTCCTTTCCCTCTTACTGTTGTTGAGTCATTTCAATTGTGTCTGATTCTTTGTGATCCCATTTGGGGTTTTCTTGGCAAAGATACTGAAATGTTTTTCCACTTTCTCCTCTAACTCATTTTATAGATGAGGAAACTGAGGCAAACGGGGTTAGGTGAGTTGCCCAGAATCACACAGCTGCTAGTAAGTGTCTGAGGCCAGATTTGAACTCAGGAAGATGAGTCCTCAGTTAATTCTTCTACAAAATGAAACATTTGACCTCAATGACTTCTTAGCTTCCTTCTTTCTATTCCTTAAGCCCCAGACTGAATTCTTACATGTCGCCTCAGGGACCCATTGAAGAAAACCAAGCACTAGTCACCTGTCTGGCAGGTTAGAGTCACTTGATGCAATCAATATATTCTGAGAAGTTTTCTAGGTGCAAATTTTATTTTTCTGTTCAGTCATCTTAGTAGTACCCAGCTCTGTGATTCTGTTTGGGGTTTTCTGAGCAAAAATGCTAGAGCGGTTTGCCATTTCCTTCTCCAGCTCATTTTACAGAGGAGGAAACTGAGGCAAACAGGGTTTAGTGATTCGCCCGGGGTCACACATCTGGTAAGTGTTTGAAGCCAGATCTGAACTCACAACGATGAGTCTTCCTGACTCCAGGCTTGGTGCTCTAGCTACTTTGCCACCTACATGCCCAGATTTTATTAAGCCAATCTTATTTTCCCCTTAATTTCAGTGAAGAAATTATGATGGTATGAATGAAACCTGGGACTTAATTCCTGCTTTGCTAACTAACTAGCTTTGTGTGTTTACCACTTTGCTTGGTTCTCTAGGTCTTGTTTTCATCATGTAAAATGGGTACCTTTGGACTAAATGATCTCATGTCCTTCCCAGCTCTGATTTTCTGTGATTCTGTCTTTGATTGATGTCAGTGGACAACAGCTGCTAATACTTTATCTAGAGAAGTTTCTCTAGCCTCTCTACCTTCTTTCAAATAGTTAATAAATATTGGTGAAACTCTTAGACATTCCTAGGGTGGCTGTCAGAGAAATTTCAGTGAGTCACCCAAGATCACCTTGGGAATGAATGGCAGACCAAAGTTTGGCATGGGGAGGATCAAACCCCCCTCCTGCAGATCCAGCCGGTTTTCTACTGCGCCCCATTGCTTGTCATTTGTCTTTGTTTCCCCAGAACCTAGCACAATGTCTGGTCTATGGTAGACATTTAATAAATACTTGTTTTTTAAACCCTTTTTGGGGAATTATTTGAGGTGGACAAAAAAATAATAGGTTATTTTGCCCTCAGAACCTTAACCATGGCTTCTCTTCCCCTTCTACTTTAGTTCCCCTTCTCTTTGGGTTTTGC
>JAQQSW010018086.1:0-11323 GCA_028646575.1 Pseudocheirus occidentalis | reverse complement strand
AGGAAGGGGAGAAAAATCTGAAACTCAAGTGATTCTGGAACTGAATCTTGTAACCTAAAAGTAAACAAACAAGTCAATAAAATTTAAAAAAAAAAAAGAAGTTAATCAGTCCAGCCCCTTTATTTTCCACATGGGGAAACTGAGGCTTAGAAAAAGAATGTAGTTTGACCAAAAACCAGCATTCAAATCCAGGTTCATTCACTAAATCCAAGGGCTCTTGGCAATGTGCTATGATATGGTGACTTTACGACCATTAAAAGATTTCTCTTTCACCTAAACTCCATTGTCATATGAACTATCTGAATTTATAAATGAATAGATGAAAAGTATTTATTAAGTGCTTATTAGGTATTTATTAAAATTTTAAAGAATTATTTATTAAGACCTTATCAGATTGCAGGCAGTGAGCTTAAGAGCTGGGGAAATAAATGCAAAAAATGCAAAGACAGTCCTGCCCTTTAGGAGTCTACATTCTAATGGTGGAGGAAAGCAGGGGCTGAGGAGGGGGTGCTTTGATCTTAAAAGTTAAGGCATAGTAAGTAGTGCCGAAGGGGAGTAGGCTGACAACCCTATCCAGGAACAATGATAGAGCTAATCATATCATGGTTCTTGGTTCCAAAAAAAAAAAGAATCAATGGACTACCTAAAAAGCCTGGCTATCATAATTTAAGAAATCACAAAAGAAAATCTCCCAGCCATATCAGAACAAGCAGGCAAAATGAAACTAGAAAGAATCCATCAATCACCTTCTGAAAGAAATCTCCAAATAAAAACTCCAGAGCTTCCAGATGAAATCAAAATACTGCAAGCATCTAGAAGGTATAACCCAGGCTTGTTATGCGCCAAAATCACACAAAAAGGGAGATTATGGTCTCAAAGTGTTGGGGAAAAACGTTTGTATAATTGCTTTTGTTATGCCTTTGAAGTGAGCATTCCTTGGCAAAAGTTCATCTGAATGTGAAGCAATTAAATGGAATTGGAGTGCTTGGATCCTTTAAATTGAAGGAACACAATCAATAGGGACTCTAACAAATGGCCAGGATGAGAGCAAATTAAATAATATGCGTAAAGAGTTTAGTAAGTACCTGGAACATAGTAGGCACTTAATAAAAGCTTGTTCTCTTCCTTCCCCTTCTTCTCTGCCTCCCCCTCACCCCCAATTCTCTCAGAGTAGTGGAAAAACCTAGGGGAAAGGATAGAAATATAACACATCTGGCCTTTAGTCAGTGGAAGCCAGAGTCAACCTATGTTGATAGAGGACTTATTCTCTCACATAATCAAGGTATGCATGTAGAAGTTTATACAAACATGGAAGGTGATGAGGAAAGAACTAGAGTTTCTTGAGTTGGGGAAAGGGGAGGTGACATGGTCAGACCTACACTTTAGGAAGATCAGTTTGACAGCTGGGTGAAAGATGGACTAGAATAGAGAGAGACTTGTGGCAGACAGACCAAATAGCAGTTGTTGCCATAGTCCAGATGTGAGGTAATGTGGGCCCACATTGTCAGGGTGGAAGGTGGGGGGGGGGTGGAATCTGAGTAGAGAATGAGGCTTATAGGAGAGATGTTGTGAGTGGGAAAAAATGACAGGAACTTACCAACAAATTAGATATTGGGGGTGAGGGTATGAGGTGTCAAGGATGACACCTAGGTTGTGAATCTGGGTGACTGGGAGGGTGGTGGTATTCTCAACAGTAACAGGGAAGCTACTGGAGGAAAGATAAGGAGTTCCATTTTGGCCAGGTTGGTGTCTATGGAACATCCAGTTCAAGAAGTCTAATAGGCAGCTGGAGGTCAGAAGAGAGGTTAGGCTTAGAAAAATGGATCTGAGAACTATTAGGAGGGTGATATCAGATCACTGAATTCATAGGAGCTGATAAGATCACCAAGCAAAATAGGATAGAAACAAGAAAAGGACCAAGGACAGAGCCTTGGAAGATGCCCAGGGTTAGCAGGCATATCCTAGATGAAGATTCAGCAAAGGAGACTGAGGATGAATAATCAGACAAGTGGTCATCCAGTAAACATTTATTAAGCACCTACTATTCATCAGGCACTGTGCCAAGCCCTGGGGATGCAAAAAATGGTAAAAGACCATCTCTGCTCTTGAGGAGCTTACAATCTAATGGAGGAGACAACACACAAACAACTGTGTACAAACAAGCTATATACAGGATAAATCAGAAAGAAAAAAACAGCAGAGGGAAGGCCTGAGAATTAAGAGGAACTGGGAAAGACTTCCTGTAGAAGTTGGCATTTGAGCTGGGACTTGAAAGAAGTCAGGAGGCAGCAATGAAGAGGGAGAGTATTCCATGCATGGACAACCAGTGAAAATGCCTAGAGAACATGGAATGTCTCATTCAAAGAGAAACAAGAAGACCAGTGTCACTGGATCACAGAGTGGGGGGGAGCTTATGAAAGGCTTTGAATGCCAAACAGAGGATGTTATATTTGATCTTGGAGGCAATAGAGAGCCTGTGGAGTTCCCCAAGGAGGGGAGTGGGAAAATCACTTTGATAGTCAAGTGGAGGATGGATGGGAGTGGAGAGGGATTTATGGCAGAGAAACTAGCAGCCCAAGGTATGATGCAAGGAGGGTGATGGGTAATGACAAGAAGAGAAAAGGAGAGGAATATGGGACACATATTATCTGGGTAACATTGACAAGACCCAGAAACTAATGGGTTGGGGGAGGAGAGAACATGAAGATTTGAGGATGTCACTTATGTTGTAAGCTTGGGGGACTGGGGGGATGGTGGTACCCTGCACAGTAACAGAAAAGTTAGGAAGACAGGAGGGGTGGGAGTAGGGGGGAACATAATGAGTTCAGCTTTGAATATGTCTAGTTTCAGATGTCTACAGAACACTGAGTTCAAGATATCTGAAAGACAGTTGGAGATGTGAGACTACAGATTATGTTAGGTTAGGGCTGGATAAGTAGATCTGAGAACCATTAGCAGAGATAATAATTGAATCCATGAGAGTTGATAAAAATCACCAAGTGAAATCACATAAAGGGAGGAAGGCCCAGGACAGAAGTAGGAGGAGGATCAGGAGAGAAGAGTGTCATGAATACCTAGAGAGAAAAGAGGATCCAAGAGAAGCTGGTGATTGATGGTGTCAAAGACTGCAGAGATGTCATAAAGGAGGGAGACTGAGAAAAGATTAGATTTTGTGATTAAGAGATTACTGGCAACTTGGGAAAGAGCAGTTCTTGTTGAATGATGTGGTTGACAGCCAGACTGCAGTGAGTTTGGAAGTGGGAGAAAGGAAAGGAAATGGAGGGACTTGAAGATTGTCGGTGGCCTTTTCAAGCAGATTAGCAACAAAAGAGGAGAGAATATGAGACAATAGTTAGCAGGGAAGGATGGCTCAAGTGAGGTGTCTTGAGACTGGAGGAGAAATGGGTGCTTTTGTAGGCAGTAAGAAAGCATCTAGTGGACATGTAGGGATTGAAGATTAGTGAGAGGGAGAGCAGAGATGATTGGGGGGGGTTGGATCTGCTGGAGAAGACAGATTAGAACAGTGTCACTTGTGCATCTAGAGAGTTGACATCAACAAAGAGAAAAACTATCTCTTCGTGTGAGAGAGCAGCAAAGGGATGAGAGGAGGTAAAGGCATCTAAGCGATGTGAAATGCAAAGGAGGGAAAAGAGAGCTCTCAGGAAACTACTCCCATGGCTCTCCAGGACGAATTCCAGCTCCAACTTTGCTGTACTCAGTTCATGTTATAATGGCAGTGCCAGTAAGGGACCACAACCACAAGGCTATCCTGCTTTACTGGGAGCTCCTGGTCTCCTAACCATATGGAAGGGGAAAGCCCAGAATGGTAAGTGGATGGAGTTTGAAGGGGAAGAATCATGGGCTGGAAAATCTTTCCCAAGAACAAAATCAATGAAAGATCAAAAAGTGTTTCTGTATGTGTGTATGTGTGTGTGTGTTTGGGGGCATGGAGGGGGAATTGCACTCCCAACCCCCAAATCTCCCCCCCAACCCTGGCTAATACTGACCTCTTGAACAGAACAATACCTCTGTCCTCTGCCCTGAGCTCAGATATTGGTCCTCACCACACTTTTTTTTAATACAGTACAAGATGGATTTGATAATTGTGACTTTATAACATACTTTGTGTCCTGGCTGACATTTTCTGTTCTTTCCTACCTTTTTCATTAATTCCCTTAATATCCTTGACCTTTTAGGGGTTTTTTATGAATTTCATAATCATTTCATCTAGTTCTACAAATCATTTCACTGGCATTTTGATTGGCATAGAGGCAGCACTTGCTGTTATTGGTGTCAGGAATACTTGACTTCAAGTCCCACTTGTGATACTCATTAGCTGTGGAACACAAGGTAACCTGCCTGTAAGTGCCTCAGACAACTTCCTAAGGTTTAACTATTAAGCCACCAGTGAGCTGAGATCTGCATCGAAGAAAGGAGTTCCCACACTGGGATTTTTCTAAGTTGATAAAATTCTATATTGAGTCATTTTGATTTGTATCCCATTAAATCTGTAGATGAATTTGGGGCATAGTGTCACCTTAACTGAGTTCTGAACAATGACCAGTTCACCAACTATTTAAATCTATTTTTATTTCTATAGCATGTTTTGTTGGTTTAAAAAATAAATACTGTATGTCTTGGTAGATTAACTCCCAGATATCTTGTAGTTATTATGAATGGAATTTCCCTTTCTCTCTTTTTCTCTTGGCTTTTGGTAGTGATGTATAAGCCTGGAAGTGTGACCCAAAGAAAGCTCGTTTTCAAGTCGCATCTATGATACATACTGGCCATGTGACCGTTTCCTGTCTCAGGGCCGCAGTACGTAGAAGGCATCGAGCTGTCTTTGAGGAAGGAATCTACACATCAAGAATTGCTTCTACCAATGAAATTACAGGTCCTGTGTGAAAACAGAAAAAAAAAATAAATAGAAATGCTAGTGGTTTCTGTGAATTTGTTTTGCAGGTTACTATTTTTTTTTTTTGCTTTTTGGAGGGCAGTTGGGGTTAAGTGACTTGCCCAAGGTCACACAGCTAGTAAGTGTGTCAAGTGTCTGAAACCAGATTTGAACTCAGGTCCTCCTGATTCCAGGGCCGGTCCTTTACTCACTGTGCCACCTAGCCACCCCACATATTACTATTTTGATGAAACTTTTCTCTCAATTAGTTTTCTGGATCCTCCTAAATTTTCTAAACGAACCACAATATCATCTGCAAGCAAAGATATTTGAGTCCTTTTGCCAATATTCATTCCTTTTTTTAACCCTTGAGTTAGGTTCCCTCAAGGTTCTGGGATCCTACAGATTAGACCCAGTCTTGGGTGCCCAACCCTAAGAGGGCCATTATCTCTCTTGGGTTCGTTGTGCCCACCTGGAATTGCTCCGAGAAAAACTCTGTTTGTGCTCGTGGGATAGTAAATATCTAGACTTCCCCAAAGGTGGGTAAAATAGGTCTCCAGCTTCTATCTAAGCACTCAGAATACAAGATGGATATCAGGTAGGGAATAGCCTAGATTTCACCCCACACAAAATCCAAAGGACATACAAGAGCCATGAATAGATACAGGTGTAGTTTGTCTTCTGGACTCTTTGTAGAGTCTTAAATCAGCTTTCCTCACTGTGTTTAGTCTATTCTTGGTTCCTAACACCAACACGGTCATCAGCTGTTGGGGAGGGGTTTGGGGGAGGGGGGAAGGAGGGACCTAGGACACCTGCTGCTAAGATTCCAAGGAAAAAGCTCAAATTTTCTGATTCCTTAAAAGTTCCTCAATCTTGTCTGGGCAAGGTGAGGGGGGGTGGGGAGGACAGGAGACCAAGACTTCACTCAGCAACCTCTCTTCCTTTGAGGTTCACTTGCACCCTATTGATCACCCAATCAAGATTATTCTGGCGGGTCTTTTCTACCAACCTCCAGGATCCTGTCCTTTCTTTGTCAGTGGGTCCAGCGCCTGGCTTACAGTCTTTCTCTACTCCCCAAACTCCTGCCTTCATACTGGGAGACTTCAATATATATAAGGATATACCTTCAAACCTTATGCAAGGGGAATTCAACATATTGCTGCTATTCCTTCAAGCCATCACCATAGCCCCACACAGAGAGGGCTACACTCTTCTTCTTACCATTACCTACAAGTATTCCACATTCATGTTGGTAAACTAGGAAATTCTTTTATCTGATCACAATTTGTTGTCGTTCCTCCTCTTCTGCTTTATAACTCCAAACCGTGTTCTTCTTCTTCACCATGGCTGCCAATCCCTCAACTACTCAGGTCTTTCCCAGGCCATCAGGTCTGCACTAGCTATACTCTCTTCCTCTTCATGATTCTGGTGAACCAGCTCAACTCTACACTTTCCTTCTCCCTCAAATCCCTTGCCCCTTTATCCTAGTAAAGATCTTGTCCTGCCAAATCCAAGCCTTGGATTACTGCCAACCACTATTGCCTTCACTCCTACTCATGTGTGGTAAGAAGCTGGGGCAAATCCTGAAACAATGACTGGCTCCACAATATTTGTGTTCCCTGATGTGAACTTGGTGCTCACTGTGACATGGCCATTTGTTTTTATACCTCCCTACCTGATTTACTACCCCACTCACCCCAATAGCTCTTCTAAATCTTTTTTTTTGGAGGGCAATTGGGGTTAAGTGACTTGCCCAAAGTCACATGGCTAGGTAGTGTGTCAAGTGTCTGAAGCTGGATTTGAACTCAAGTCCTCCTGACTCCAGGGCCAGTACTCTACTCACTGCACCACCTAGCCATCCCTCTTCTAAATCTTTCTATCATTCTTCAAACCTCTCCTAGCTGTCCCTCCCTCCCACCTTCTCAGCTATGAGCCTTGTCTTATTGATCATCTGGAAGCCTTTCTTTGAGAGTTCCCTCTTCTCCCTCTTTCTCATCTCCCTTGACACAGAAGTCTTCCCCTACTATTCTACTCCTTCACTCTTGTTTCACATGAAAAAGTAGCCACGTCCTTGCCAAGGAAAGCCCCTCTACCTGTATGAGTGAACTATTCGATCCCACTCTGTCCGCTGTATTGTCCCTACTCTCTCACTAATCTGCAGTCTCTCCCTATCTACTGGCTTCTTAGTGCCTACAAATTGTATGGTAGATAAATCACAGGAAGTTGTCTGAGGTACATAGAGGTTAAGTGAACCCAGGCTAATGTGTCAGAGGTAGATTGGAAATCAAATATTCTTGACTCCAAGTCCAGCAATGTCATGCTGCTTTTATGCCAATCAAAATACCAATGAAATAATTTGTAGAACTAGATGAAATTATCATGAAATTCATATAAAAAACCAAAAGGTCAAGAATATTAAGGGAAGTAATGAAAGATGTAGGAAAAGACAGAGAATGTCACAGTCAGACCACAAAGTAAAAGTAAGTTTTAATTATCAAAACCGACTTGTACTGTATTTTTTTTAAAATAATGCATTGGGGACCAACACCTGAGTACCAATTCAAGGCAGAGGTAGAACTGTTCCAGGGATCAGCATTGGTGCAGGGGCAGGGGAGACTTTGTGGTTGAAGAGTGAAAGCCCTACACACACACACACACACACACACACACACACACACACACACACACACACACACACACACACTTTTTGGTCTATCATTGGTTTTGTCCTTGGGAAGGACTTTACAGCCCATGATTCTTCCCATTCACACTCCGTCCATCTGCCATTCTGGACTTTCCCCTTCCATATGATCAGGAAAAAAGAGGCTTCTGAGAGACCAGGAACTCCCAGTAAAGCAGGGCAACCTTGTGGTTATGGTCCCTTACTGGCACTGCCATTATAACATGAATTGGAAACAGCAAAGGAGCACTGGTCCTAGAGAGCTGTGGGAACCATTTCCTGAGAGCTCTCTCTTTTCCCTCCTTTACATCACTCAGATTATTATCATTCACATCATCCCACTATTTCCTTCTTCACCTCTGTCCCACATGAAGACATGGTCCTTCTCCTTGCCAAGCTAAACCTCTCCACATTCACAAGTGACCCTTTTCCATCCCTTCCTCTCCAATAGACTGGCTCTTCTATCACCCCTTCTCACTAATCTTCAATCCTTCCCCTGTCCACTAGATGCTTCCCTACTGCTTACAAAAGCACCCATGTCATGTCTCCTCCAGCCCCAAGACCCCTTGCTTGAGCCATTCTTCCCTGCTAGTTATTATCCCCTCCTTGAAACAGCCATCAACAACCTCTAAGTCCCTCCATTTCCTTTTCCTCTCACTCTCTTCTAAATTCTGCAATCTGGCTTCCAACCTCATCATTCAACTGAAACCACTCTAGCCAAAGTTACTGACAGTCTCTCTGTTAACCAGTCCAATGGCCTTTTCTCTGTCTTTGTCCTTCCTGACCTCTCTGCAGCGTCCAACAGTATTCATCACCCTCTCCTCTTTAATACTCTCTTCTCTCTAGGTTTTTGGGACACTGCTCTCTTCTGGTTCTCCTCCTTCCTGTCTGACAGCTCCTTCCCAGCCTCCTTTGCCAGATCTTCCTGCAGGGCTCTTTCCTGGGCCCTCTTCTCCCCCAATACTATTTCATGTGATGATTTCATCAGCTCCCATGAACTCAATGGTTCTCTCTATGCAGATGGTTCTCAGATCTATTTGTCTTTCCTGACCTCCAGTGCCTATCTCCAACTGCCTATTGGATATCTCAAAATTGATGTCCCATAGCTAGCTTAAACTCAATAGGTCCAAAATGGAACTCATTCTTTTTCCCTCTAAATCCTCCCCCACTCCTTCTTTCTCTATTCCCATGGAGGGCACCCTCATCCTCCCAGTCCCCCAGGCTCACAACCTACCTTTCATCCTTAACTCCTCATTCTTACCCCTCATATCCAATCAGTTGTTGAGTCATGACATTTCTACCTTTGTAACATCTCTCCTATCTACCCCTTCTTCTCTCCTCTGGTACTGCCATCACCCTGGTACAGGCCTTCATCACCATACTGCTAGAATTCTACAACAGCTTGCTTGTCAATCTCCCTGCTTCCTCTTACCCCACTCCAGTCCTTCCTCCAGTCAGATGCCAAAGAAATTTTCCTGAAGAGCAGATCTGACCATGACATCCAGTGCCCATTCAACTAACTCTAGTGCCTCCTTATTGTCTCCAGGATCAAATATAAAATTCTCTGTTTGGCTTTTTCATAACCTGGCCCCTTTTTACCTTTCCAGTCTTTCATGCCTTCCTTCCATCCACATATGCTACAATCCAGTGACACTGATCTTATTTCATCTCCTAACTCCCAACAGGCTGTCTCCCATGCCTGGAATTCTCTCCCTCCTTGTCTCTACCTCCTAGATTTCCTGGTTTCTTTCAAGTCCCAGCTAAAATCCCACCTTCTGCAAGAGTGTTTCCTCAGTCCCCGTTAATGCTAGTTCTTTACCTCTGTGAGGGGTGTATGGGGTGTTCTAGGAGGACTAATACCTCTGGTATGAAGATTACTGAGTCCTTTCCAGGGTTGTTCATCCACCTTCCGTGCCCACCTGGTTCACTCAGCTCTCGTCTGTGGCTCCAAAAAGCTGTAGCATGCGCAGTAGCCATGCCCTAGTAAAACAATCTCAGCAGACAGGTTAAACCAGGCTGATGGTAAGTGACAGGCCTCAAACCCATCGCTGAGTTAGTGGAGTGTCTACCCCAAGCATGTGAAGATTTCCCCTGGTGAAATGGGTAGATGAGAACAATTTGTTCCAATGGCCATGAAGACTACTATAGTAGGTACTGTGGAGCGCTTAGAGCTTGGTCAGGCATTAAAGACACCAAGGTCACCACTGTGCCATTGCTAGTCTTCCTGACTTTTGTCCTGCCACTGGACTTTGATCACTCTAAAGGACAGAATGAGGCTGACAACTCTACAACTCTGCCTCACTTAAATCCTATTCACTCAAAAGTCAAGACATCACCCCATGTCACTGGTCCTCTTTGAAGACAAAAGATGAACAATAGCTTCTGTGATGATCTTCAGCTTGTCCTGTATATATTTTGTTACAAATAATTGTTTGCATATTGCTTCTTTCATTCGATTGTGAGCCCCTGAAGACACCTACCATCGTCTGTCTTTCTTTGTATATCCCCAGAACTTAGCATTGCCTAGCACACGGTAGGCACTTAACAAATACTTGACAATGGAAGCCTGGAACTCTTGGAACATTGAGAATACCAGAAGCTTCCAGGAAACTCCCTAGTTGTAATGAGACCTGTGGAAGGTGGTGCCAACCTTTGGCCCTGCCTCTCATGTTCCAAGTTCTTGTAAAGCCCATCTGAGCACATTTTGAGCCAGTAATCTCTTCCCACCAAGGTCTGGTCAGAAGACGAAGCCTGGAAGAATCAGAGGAGAATCTACACTACTACATTTACTGTAATTTCGATAAATCACATGGCCATTACAAAGGAAATTGTCAAGCCCTATGAATGTGATTAGTTGGTCCCAAAAGATTTCCCCAATAACGGTTGGAGGCTCAGAGCACAGATGAGAGATTTTCCGATTTTGGAATCTCTCTCTTTCAGAGAGAGATAGAGGGGGGGGAGGGATGGAGGGGGAGAGAGACAGAGAGAAAGAGAGACAGAGAGAGACAGAGACAGGGACAGAGAGACAGAGAAAGAGAAACAGTGACAGAATGAAAGAGAGAAAGAGACAGAGAGGCAGAGAGAGAGAGAGAGAGAGAGAGAGAGAGAGAGAGAGAGAGATAACCTAGGTCCAACCACAGTGCCTTCAAGCTAGAGACTAGCGACTGCTGTGAAAACTCATGGAATGGAGGAGGGGTAGAAATCTACTATTAGCGTAGCCTTCTGGTGAGCCACAGATGATACCTTAGTTGTTGGAAGAGCCTACCCACTTGTGCTAAATACCCTCTTATGTAGCCACTGGTATTGGTGGCCTGCAGATAGCACCTCCTGATGTCAAAAATATATGGTACAAGTCTAAATGGATGCAGGATCTAGATATAAAGGCTGATACTGTCAATAATCTGGAGAAGCAAGGAATAGTTTACCTGTCAAATGAATGGAGTAGGGAAGACTTTATGACCAAAGAAGAGCTGGAGAGCATTATAAAATGCAAAATAGATCATCTTGATTACATGAAATTGAAAAGTTTCTGTACAAATAAAGCCAATGTAACCAAGATTAAAAGGGAAGTGGGAAACTGGGAAAGAATATTTACAACCGGTATCTCTGATAAAGGCCTCATTTCTAAAATATACAGGGAATTAAATAAAATTTACAAGAATGATAGTCATTCCCCAATTGATAAGTGGTCAAAGGATATGAACAGGTAATTTACAGAGGTAGAAATTAAAGATATATTTAAGCACATG
>JAQQSW010018085.1:0-11323 GCA_028646575.1 Pseudocheirus occidentalis | reverse complement strand
CTCAGATATGTATTCATACACATACCCTCCTATATAGACATATGAGTAGGTATACATATATATACATTTGTATTCCCTTGGAAACTCAAGTTTTAAACCTGTGTCACTTGATAACTTGGCAAATTCTTCTTGAACTTTTAATGGCAGCCACCAGCATTAACTTTTACTACAAATCCAACATTCTTGCCCGTTGTTGTTCCAGCAACATCTCTACAGGCTCCGATGCAATTTTTCCTCAGTAAACCTTCATTTGTGAAAACTTCATAAACTTTAAGATGTATCTTTCCCTCTTATGTGACTTTCCAAAGGGCAACAAAGCAATAATTCCTCATGTATCCTTCCTTCATAAATATATCTTACATAAAGTAATAAATGGGCTGTTAGAAATATCACTTGTTTGATGTAATTGAATTGCAAACTCTGGGCTTCCCTTAAGCCTGATAATAGGCTGCTGGAATTGGTCATTCCTAATTTAAGAAATTGGAAATAGTATCATTTAATTAAAAATTTTTACAAATTTCATTCCCATACTTTCTCCCATGAACTCTTTCTGACATTTTAATAGTAGCAGGTAACATGAGATTTTTTTTTTGTCATGTAGGGCTTTTTAGTTTTTGCAATTAAATAAGAAGTTTTATAAGATGTATAATGGAAAAAAACCTGGATTTTTTAAGTCAAGTAAATTCTGGCTTCAGATCTAACCACCAAAATTAGAGTTGTGTGACCATGTGCAAGTCACTTATCTGATCATCACTTTCTTGCTCTTATTGTAAAGTTGGGGATAGTAACAATGATTTTAATTACTTCAAGATTTATCAGAAGAATCAGATGGGATTGTGTATTTAAAGCACTTGGCAAACCTTAAAACTGACTTTTAGGTCACCTGTTGCATTAATGTATTTTCCTGTGTGCAAATTCAGTCGAGTTGGCAATGAGAATTTCTTGAACTAATTTCTTTGGTGTGTTAATGTGGTGTGCCTTTTTAAAATGTGAAGAAAAATAGTTGTTTATTTAAGCCAGAGGTTCTTAACCTTTTTTGCATTGTGGACCTCTTTGACAGTCTTATAATCTTATGGTCTCCTTAGAATAATGTTTTTTAACATACAAAATACATAAGATTACAAAAGAAACCAATTACAATGTAATGCAGTTCATTGGAACCCTACAGTTAAGAACTTCTGCTCTGAAGAATATAGTCAACAGGTGGTTTGGTAAAAATGAGGTTTAATTCTGTTAACTTTCCCACAAAATAACCCTGGGAGGTAGATGTTATTTATTCCCATTTTATAGTTGAGAAAACTTAAAGCAGGTAGTAGTTAAGTGACTTGCCCAGGATCATACAAGCCAGATTTGAACTCAAGTTTTTCTCAACTCCAGGCCTAGTTCTCTATCCATTGTGCCACCTAGTTGCCTATAACCACCTTCATCAAGATACCAACATCTTTTCTTTTTATCATCTCTTATGGCATAATAGTATTCTATTACATTCATATATCATAATTTGTTCAGCCATTCCTCAAATGATGGGCACCTTCTTAGTTTCCAGTTCTTTGCAACTACAAAAAAAGATTCTGTTCTTATTGCTAGAGCTAATATTTCTAGTACAATATGAAATAATAGTCTAATAATGGGCATCCTTGCTTCACACCCTGATCTTTCTGGGTAAGCTTATTCCCGTTACAGATAATGCTTGTAAGTGTTCTCATTCCTCTTCTGTTAATCTGAGCAGTTTATATTTTTGTAAATATTCATCTGTTTCATGTAGGTTGTTAGATTTATTGGCATGTAATTGGGTAAAATACCTCCTAATGATCACTTTAATTTCTTCTTTATTGGTGTTGAATTCACCTTTTTCATTTTTCATAATAATAATTTGGTTTTCCTTTTTTTAGAATGAAATTAACCAATGGTTAATCTATTTTACTAATTTTTTTCACAAAATTAATTCCTAGTGTTATTTATTAGTTTAATGGTTTTCTTTTAATGTTATTAATCTTTGATTTTCAGGACTTCTAATTTGGTGTTTGAGGATTTTTAAATTTGCTTTTTTTTCCAGTGTTGTTTTTTTTTTTTAGGTTGCATACCCAATTCATTGATCTGATCTTGCACTATTTTATTGATGTAAGCCTCTAGAGTAGCAGTTCTCAACCTGTGGGTTCCGACCCTTTTCGGGGTCAAATAACCCTGTCACAGGGGTCTCCTAAGACCATCAGAAAACACATATTTTCAATGTTCTTAGGAACTGAGACACCGCTCCTCTAACTGTCTCCAGGCGGGTCCGCCCACATGCTGATATACCCAGATATGCCCACATATGAGTATTAAAGGGTCACGGCATTAAGAAGATTGAGAACCACTGCTTTAGAGAGATAAATCTTCCCCTAAGTACAGCTTTGGCTGCATTCTACAAATTTTGATATGTCTTCTCATTATAGTCATTCTCTTTAATGAAATTATTGTTTCTGTATTTTGTTCTTTGACCCACTCATTCTTAAGGATTAGATGATTTAGTTTCCAATTAATTTTAGTCTGCCTTTCCATGACCCTTTATTGAATGTAATCTTTTTTGCATTATGATCTGAAAATGATGCATTTAGTAATGCTGCCTTTCAGCATTTTGTAAGCAAAAAGAAATTCTATAAATATTTTTGTACACATGGGCCCTTTTCCCTTTTCTTGATCCCTTTAAGGCTTAGTAGTGGTATCACTAGGATATGCTGTTAAGTAACTTTTGGAGCATAAGTCCAAATTGATTTCCATTGACTGTAATGAGTGGATTTTGCTAACACATGACAGGCCTTTTTTTGTTAGAACAAGAAATGATTAACAAATTGTTAATAATTATTAAAAGTATAGGAATGTGTTAAATGGGGATGGGGGAAGAGATACATTTTCTTCAACATTCTAAGTTAAATAGATAAAGTTTATTCTCCTTTCAGTGGGAGATCTTTTTAAGTTTGTTTGAAAATAAAAGTAATTCTGCTGATCATAAAGATTTTCTTTTGCTTGGGAAATTTATGCTCAAGGAAAATACTCAACTATCATGATATATTTGGTCAACTCTTGATTCCATCATCAAAAGCCCTATTATCCTAGGGTTATTACTTACTTGCTGCCCAGCATATTTCTTAGTTGCCCTGTACCACTTTCAGTTAATGTGGGTGTAAGTATATTTGGAGAATGCTAAATTATTTAAGTTTTGGCCTAGGCCAACAGTATTAGAGATGTCAGTCTATTGCCTGTATTTACTTCCGAAGCCAAATATAAATAGTTTTAATATTTCTTCCTATTTTTGATAGTCTATTAGAACAAATAGTGGAAAACAGAAATAGATATATAAAACATATACATATATATGTATATATGTTTATATATACATATATATGTATACACAATATATGTATGTATACTTGTCTGACATTTTACCAGATTGAAAATTAAATTAATTTGACTTTTACTTAATAGTTTAGTTAAAAAAAAAGATTGAAATCTCTTCTAAGAGAGAATTCCTCCTTGAGTGTTTTGGAAATCATGATGTTAGTAATGATGATGCACACATGATAATGCTTATTCTCTTCATCTGAACGGTTTCTTCCTCTTATTTCTCCCCTCAAGTCTTGATTGTGATAATGTTCCAGATAAGAAGTAACTAGAAGAAATCTTGTATGTATGAAACAGAATAGTAATGAACTTTACAGAAAAAAATGAATGAGTGATATGGACTGTTTTAAGATATAGAAAACCCCTGTTTTCTCCCTCAGTAAAGACAAGTCCCTTCAAATGTATCTTTTTTACCTTTCTTTTGTCTGTGACAGTAAAGCTTCAGACATATCTAAAATATAGACTATGGTTAATTGTGGGAGTGTGCATTTCATATAAGGAGATATTGTTTCCGGCTTATCTTTTAGAATAAGAACAATTACACTTTCAGATGTTGTTACGTTCTTTATGCAGCTGGAGGGTGGTAGCTAATCAGAATAATTCTTTGTACCTTTTGTAACTGAAAGGAGTTCATTTGAAAGATTGAAAGAATCTGAGGTATATTTGTGATGAACTGGTAACCTTAAAGGAATAGTAGAGAATGGAAGCTATGCCACAAAACTGCAAACAGACAAATGTCTCAGTTTTGAAAAATAAGAAAGAAGGTAGATTGCACATTTAAGTTGGACAGCTTGACATTAATTCTTAGCAAAATTCTAGATTATTTAAACTTATGCCTTGTGACACTTTGAAAAATGAAGTAGTAATCACTACAAAACAACATGAATTGATACAGGACTAACTGGAAAATATAATAAACGTTATTATATGTGAATTTCATCCTTGGTAACAATTGTGGAGATATAGGCTGAATGATGGGTAGAGCCTGAATTTATTGAAACATCTAGCCCAAAGAGGACTTAATGCACCATCATCAATCTTGAGGTAGGTGTCTGTTGCAGACCACAAAGCTCTGTTCTTAACTCTTTTCAGGTGAACATTTTTTGTCAGTGATTTAGATGAAGGTATGAATTTCATGCTAATGAGATTGACCAAAGGAAAAATAAGAGGCAGAGTGCTATATGATAGAAAGATGACTAGGCTTGAAGTCACAAGATACTTTGGTTCACATCCTGTCTTGTGACCTTGAAGAAATAATTTCACCTCTGAGCATCAGTCTCCTCAACCTATAAAATGGAAATAATGAGATCTGTAATATCTCCTAAGGCTATTGTGATGTTATTGAGGATCAGATGAGATAATGCATTATAAATTATTTATAAACTTTTAAGTGCTGTAGAAATGTCAGCAGTTATTATAACACCTAGAATGATATGATTGGGTCTAAATAAACCAAATCTAATAATAACTAAAATTTATATAGCACTTTAAAGTTGGCCAAGTGCTTTTCATATATTATCTCATTTGATTTTACAACCCACAATTTTATATGGATAAACATAAAGTTCTCTACTTAAGTTAAAAGAAAGTCAAATATATGAGCAGAGAGTTGAAAAAGATGTTGTCTAGATGGTATTTTCATATGAAAAAGACATGGCAATTTAAGTGAACATATATTTTCAATCTAAGATAAAATAGTGTGATAAAGAAACCTAAACAGCTTAAGTCTACATTAATAGAAGCATTGTGACCAGAACAAGAGAAACATGAGCCATGCATTACACTGCCAAGGTCAGACCACATATGCCATATTATGTTTCTTTCAGATTGTTTTATTGTAGGAAGATTATTTACAGGCTAAAGCTCATTCAATTGAATGTGGCCAAGATGGTGAAGAGACTCAAACCCTCATCATTTGAGATTCACTTAGAAGGTGGGGCTACTTAGCAGGAAACATGATCTCTATCTTCAACTGTTTGAAGAGTGGTTTTGTCAAAAGGGGATTTAGAGTGGTTTTATTTGATTACAGCAGGCAGAACTGGAAATAAGGGGTAAAAGTTATAAGAAAGTAGATTTTAGCTGAGTATAAAGAAGAATTACCTAATGATTAGAGCTATCCTAAAAACAGAATAGACTCTCTCAGGAAATAATTTTCTTATCATAGAAAGTCTTTAAAGAAATTTTGGACTGAAAGGATCACTTGTTGGGAATGCCTTAGATCTCTGCTTAAGGGCAGGATCTGATGTGATATAATGTGCCTTTCCCACTATGAGGTTTTAACTAGGCTGCTGAGAAATCTTGTGAGCTTGATTTATTGCTTCAATGATGTTAGCATTAGAAACCTAGTCCTCTTTAATACAGGGAACTGAAGCTCCCTTTTCCATTTAAAATCTAGAGTCTCAATTTGTTGACTATGGGGAATAAGGAATAAGACTATGCAACAAGCATAGTCTTAGACAAACCACTAGCAGGAAGTAAGGAGATGGGTAGAAAAAAATCCTGTAAATAATAAAGATATTTTATAGACAAGCTGAATATGTTCACTCTTGGTTGCATCCCAGCTAGCAAGGATCTTTTAGGAAACTCCAACAATTTCTGCATCTGGCTTGGGCAGCTTTTAGGAAAGGTTCAGTATATACACTGAAATTGGAATTAAGAGCTACTCATGAGATAACAGGCATTCTTAGATGTGCTTTAAAGGATGAAGAAGTAGAAAAATTACATCAAGAATTTTCAAGCACTACCTAAAGTGAGATAACATATATGTGGTGGCTTCATTGAGAAAGTGGACACAGTGGAAGCTGGTGAAAAATGTGAAACATTGGAAACTGTGGTTCAGGATCAAGAAATGAAAAAGACCAAAAAGTCATTACTAATAAATCTTATTCCTTTTATGTCATGAATATGATATGTAACTCAGTGTGGCAGAGCCAAAAAATATAACAAATGAAATTGTCTTAGCAGATGGGAAATAACGACATGCTAACATGTTGGGGTCATTTCATAACCATTTGTCAGTATACAGTAAGATCACTGGTTAAAATAGGCTAAAATTGAAACTGATATAGAAGAACAAAGTTAAAAAGATACTGTATAGAATTATAACCTAAGCTATTACAACCAAGTGTTAGCTCTGAAAAAATGCAAAATTGATAAAGGCACCAACTCTGTTGATCACTGTTTCATGGAGAAGATTGATTAAGAAACAATAAGGAGACCACAAGAGCCCAGAAAATGCCTTACTGCTTCTTACTAAGAGGAGAGACATGGCAACCTAGGGCAACAGTGGTTTAAAATACAACCTTGTTTGCAAAATTTTATAGAAGAAAAAATGGAAAATTAAAAATAATTCTGAGGCAGCTTGTGGTACAGTGGATAGAATCCTGGGGCTGGAGTTCAAGTGTAGCCTCAGATACTTCTAAGTTGTATGTCCCTGGCAAGTTACTTAACCTCTGATTCCTTCAGCTTCCTCATTTGTAAAATGGGGGTAGTAATACCACCTACTTCTTAGGGTTGTTTTGAGGGTAAAATGAGATAATATTTTATTTTATTTATTTTTCTCAATTACATATAAATTTTTTAATATTAATTTTTTAAATTTTGAGTTGTAAATTTTTTCTCTCCCTTCCTTTGCTTTCCTTCCTTGAGAAGGCAAGCAGTTTTATATAGATTATATATGTGAAGTCATACAAAATATATTTCTAAATTAGCCATGTTACAAAACAAAAATAAACCATTAAAAAAAAGGAACCAACTCAAGAAAAATAAAATTTTAAAAAGTATGCTTCAATCTGCTTTCAGACTCCCTCAATTCTTTCTCTGGAGGTGGATAGCAGTTTTTCATCATAAGTCCATCAGAATTGTCTTGGATAAAGTGAGATATTTGTAGAAAGTGCTTCACACAATACACTTTGACCCAGCAATACTACTTCTAGGGTTGTCTCTCAAAGAGATCATACAAGTGGGAAAAGGACCCATATGTACAAAAAATATTTATAGCAGCTCTTTTTGTGGTGGTAAAGAATTGGAAATCAAGGGGATGCCCTTTGATTGGGGAATGGCTAAGCAAGTGGTATATGAATGTAATGACATACTATTGTGCTATAAGAAATGAGGAGCAGATGGACTTCATAATAACCTAGAGCAATGGTTCTCAACCTTCCTAATGCTGCAACCCTTTAATACTCATATGTGGGCATATCTGCATGTGGATAGATATGGATAGGGATATGGATATGGATATGTACCTGGAGATGGATAGAGGAGCCATGTCTCAGTTCCTAAGACCATTGGAAATATGTGTTTTCCAATGGTCTTAGGCGACCCCTGTCACCCCTGTCATGACCCACAGGTTGAGAACAGCTGACCTAGAGAGACTTACATAAACTGATACTGAATGAGGGGAGCAGAACCAGGAGAATATTGTATATAATTATAGACACATTGTATCTATGATGACTAACTTTGATAGACTGGGTTCTTCTCAGTGCTGCAAGGTTATAAGACAACTCCAAAAGGCTCATGATGGGAAAGGCTCTCCACATCCAGAGAAAGAATTATGGAGTCTGAATGTAGATTGAAGCAAACCGCCTGCTCTCTCTCTCTCTTTTTGTTTTGTTTCTTCTTTCTCTTTCATTCCATTGGTGATAATTCTTTATAACTTGGCTACTGTTTAATGTGAAGGTATATGTAGAACCTATATCAGATATTGCATGCTGCCTTGGCGAGGGGAGGGAGGAGAGGAAGGAAAGAAAATTTGGAACTCAAAAACTTGTGAAACTGAATGTTGTAAACTAAAAGTAAATAAATTTAAAAGAAAAAAAGTGCTTAGCACAGTGCCTGGTACGTAGTAGGTCCCATATAAATGTTTGTTCCTTTCTTCTTGCCCTAATAGTGCCTCACAAAACAGCAAAAGGCATTGGAGATGAAAATATTCCTGCAGAAAACTTGGTGTGAATTGGAAGGAAGACAAAAAATAGATATAAGATGGAACAGATCTGCCAGTGTACCCATAGCAACTTATTGGCCTAGGACAGTGTAATTGTATTAAATGTAAATCTAGCAATTACTACATTGGTATCTTTAATATCTGATAAATGTTCCATGTGGGAAGTAAAAATGACATGACAATAAAAAATATGAAATCAGAAAAAAAGTAACGGAACCTATCCACATGCTAGAGCTATAAATGGGGTGATCTGACTCCTCGAGCTTTACCCTAGAGCACAAGAATTTAGTACTTTTATCTTTTTAGTAAGAATTAGTTAAAAGAGAAAGGGAATTGTGTCAGTGTGCACAGTATATTAAGAGTGAATTTGACTCACCAGAGTGGATGTGTATCTAAAAGTATAAAGTTAGTTTTCAGATTAAAAATTAGTTTCCCAAATGTCTTTTGAAGTTGCTTGAAATTCAGAATACATTTCCCCATAGAAACAATGCTATAAAACAGTAATTATATACTAAAATTCTAATTAGGACCTTAATGTCTTTAAAGTACTTAGATACTATATTCTCTGGTATATTTATGTCAGGTGATGATTTTGATTTCATTGATCCTGGCATCTTTAAGAATAATATAATTTCCCTATTTGCTTTTTTTTTAGGTGAAAAAATTTTTATCAGATTAAGAATCAAACTATCCTTTAAAATATTTACATTTTACAGTAAAAAGGATAGCAAAGCACAAGATCATGTACAAGCTTAAATATTCAAGTTTCTGAAGAGCCAAAAGGGAAAATAATAGTCTACTACAAAACGGTAGTTTATGGCATTAAAAATGTCTTATTAAACAGGTGCAGTTTAAAGCAATAAATGTATTGCTCAGCCCTGTTTACTTTTTAACTATATTTTTACCACAGTTTTGTCTGAGACCACAGTTACAACTCTTGGGTTTTTTAATTTGCTGAAAGTGTAATTAATTCAGCAATATTCATTCTCATTTTGGCAGCTTTCAGAAATCAGGAACTTTTTCTGCTTGTGAACTGGTGGCCAAATTTGTTCTACAATAAATTCTGTCAGTGTTTGGAGGTTGTGTGCTACAGCTTTATACATATATGTGTGTATATATGTACATATATTACATATACACATATTTGTGTGTATGAGAAATGAATTGAAGAATTTGTGCAGTATTTAATTCAGAAAAAAGAATCTGAATAATTTCAACACATGCCTCTGTGGGGGGAGGGGTAAATGCTCTGAGGATCATTAAAAATCTTTAGTTTTTCAGTGTTTATTTTGCTACCATTAATATATTTGATTTAATGTAGTTAGAAGACCCAGGAGTTTTAAAAAGTCACATATACTTAAATAATTGGTGGGCTAAAATTTTGATGTTTGACTGTAGAGTTTTTGAACACTCTGGAAATAACTAGGGAAATGTGAGATTAAGGATGTTGCCTATTATCAAAGGGATCTACATACCAGCACTTGACTTGAAACTGTGTTTTAGGTTCTAATCCTTGGCTGGGAAAGAATTTGTTTTTCACTTCCTCTGACTGCACGGTTACCCATAGCCTGTGCTGAGTTTTGTGATAAATCCCCTAGGTCCTTACTCAGCCTATTCTGTCTTACTTTAGTAATAGTCATAACAGGCATGACTAAGTGATTTCTTCAACCATGGTGAATTACAAACAACAAATTAGTAAACAAAGGTAGGCTACTAGGTAAACACATGAACAACAGTTATGGAAGAGACAGAAAAACCATAAATTCATATAAACAAGAACTCAAAGAGCATAGCAGTCTGGAACTACTTAATGTAGAGTCAAATAATCTTACTCGATGTAATAAATACTGAACCTATCAGTGACATCAATCAGTATATTTTGTTTAAGATGGCAGTAAAGTATGAAATATGTTTTGTAAGGTTGCATATTAAATGCAGGGACCAGCAAAAAAGCTGGTCTGGTTTCCTTTAAAACCGTACTCTATGACATGACTAGATTGGTGATATCATATGAGTCCTTACTTCAACCTAACCCATCCATGTGTTTTCAGCCTCTGAGATTCTTGTCTTTCTTCTTACCTGTCTTCTCTAGGGAATCTATCCAAATGTTAGAGGCCTTTCTCTAGTCAGCAAGTTAACTCATCAAGTATTTGCTAAGTGCTTAGTATGTGCCAGGCATTACGCCAAACCCTAAGGATACAAGGAATGGCAAAATACAGGGTAAGCTGAAGGTAATCATAGCGGGGCAGACCCAGAAAAGGCTTCTCATAGAAGGTGGGATTTTAGTTGAGTCTTAAAGGAAACCAGAAAATTCAGGAGGCAGAGATTAGGAAAGAGAACATTCCAGGCATGGGAGACAACTGGTGAAAAGGCATAGAATCTAGAGTGTATATTGTGTGGGGTCAAGAAGGAGGATAATGTAGATGAATTATAGTGTCTATTGAGGAGAGTGAAAATTGTAAGAGTAGGAATGTAGGAAGAAGCCAGATAATGAAAGGTTTTATTATATTTGATCCTCCTGATAATAGGAAGCCACTGGAGTTTTAAGGGTGTAGGAATTGGGGGAAGGAGGAAGGCATGATGACGTGGTCAAACCTGAGGTTTAGAAAGATCACTTTGACAATTGAATGGAAGACTGATTGGATTGTAAAAGAGACTTAAACTTACGTGAACTGATGCATAGTGAAGTGAACAGAACCAGGAGAATGTTGTACACAGTAATATCAATACTGTTCTATTGAAGAACTGTGAATGACTTAGCTATTATCAGCAATACAGTGATTTAAGACAATCCAAAGGACTAATGATGAAGCTTAGTATTCACCTCCAGAGAGATAACTGATATTGTTTTAACCCTTTGCACTCCAAACCATTGTGGACATTGGCTATCAGCTACTCGACGCTACCTTGCAGCGAAAACGTGCATTTACAGACCCTCATATTATTTAGTATAATTTTGGAACCAAGTAACGTATTATAATGATATTGGACTTA
>JAQQSW010018084.1:0-11323 GCA_028646575.1 Pseudocheirus occidentalis | reverse complement strand
TTGAAGTTTACTGTCTACATTTCTTTCTTAAGGGCCATGCCTTAAAACTGAAATCACTCTGGCTCTCTCTGATTGCCCAACAATAGGTCCCAGACCAAGACCTGCTTGGTCATTGTTTGGGCCCTGATTGACTCAGAGTAAATGTAAATAGAAATTATTTCTGTTTTGACCATTCTTTGCCCCATTTCTTACCTAGCCTTAATAAATGAATAGGCATTGCCTCAGTCAACTGAGACCTGTTAAAAAAAAAAAAACCTTTAGCTTTAAAAGGCCAAGGTCTTCTACTGCATCTGGGTCCATTTCCATGCCTCCTGATGTGTACCTTGCCACTGGACCCAGACAGCTCTGGAGGAAAAAGTGAAGCTGGTGACCTCATAGTTCTTCCTCACTTAAATCTGATTCACTTGCATGTTATGGCATCACTTTTCTGATTCTGATCTTCTTCTAGATTAAAGGACAAACAACAATCTTGTCAATGGTCATCCCAATAGGAAGCAGTACAGTTCCAGGAAGCACCTCTGCCTGCTGACTTAGGGTAGAAGGAGCTCTCCAGCTCTCAGCTGGGCCCTGTGTCTACAGCAGGAAGCACAAAGCAGAGGAGGCAGCCAGGGATTTGGTGCACAGTCTCAAGATCACCTAGAGTAGATATTTTCATTGCTAAGTGCTTAGGTGGTAGCTACCATTTTGGGAGTACACCATCCCCTCTACCCCCCTCCAATCCTTTCTCGTCTTTCTGGAAGTTCAAGGGACAAGTGGCTCTGGATTTGGGATCTGACAGACAGAAAACATGATGACCTATTTAGGGGAAGTTTCTTCCTGACTCTAGTACCAGTCATCTTCAACACATAGAACTAATCAGGAGCCTCCAATAGAGCCTGACATTTATCAAGGGGCCAGATCTCCATGGGAAATGTTCCAGTTCAATCTTTTCTTCCTCTTTGTATCCCTAATATCTGGCACATAGTAGGAACTGATTGACTGATTGATTGATTGGGGCTTGAGCTCATGGAACCAAGAACCTATGACTTGTAGAGTCAAGAGCTCTAATAAGAGACATGGGAGAGTAGAGATATAGTCATGGCTCTTGTCATTATTTAGCTGAGTCTTTGGACTCAGCATTTTCACAGGCTATACCTGAAATACTTTCCCTCTTCATCTCTGCCTCCTGGCTTCCCTAACTTCCTTTAGTTCACAGTTAAAATATCACCTTGTTTCTCAGGCCTCTTCAATCATACAGTCTTCCCTTTGAGACTATCCCCAATTTATCCTGTCTGTACCTTGAGCAGCTAGATGGGGCAGTGGATAAAGCACCAGGCCTGGAGTCAGGAAGACTCATCTTCCTGAGTTCAAATGTGGCCTCAGATACTAGCTGTGTGATTCTGGGCAAGTCACTTAATCTTGTTTGCCTCACTTTCCTCAACTGTAAAATGAATTAGAGAAAGAAGTGGCAAACCACTGTAGTATCTTTGCCAAGAAAACTCCAAGTTGGGTCACAAAGAGTTGAACACAACTGGATAACAACAACAAAATCTTATTTGGATGTTGTCTCTTATTAGACTGTGAACTCCTTGAAAACAGGCATGTTTTTGTTTTTGTTTTATTTTTTTGCCTTCTTTGTATCCCCAGCTCTTAGCCCAGTACTTAGTACTTCTTAATAAATACTTGTTGACCTTGGGCAAGTAGCTCAAAGATTATTGTACTCATTTTACAGAGGAGAAAACTGAGGCTCATTCTGGTCAGTAGTGGAACCCAGGACTCCTAACTTCAATTCCAATACCCTTTCCACAGTACCTCACGGATTAAAATCAAGGTTCTCTTTTAACTCTTTGAAGCTGGACACCCCAGGCTAAGAGGAGGAGGAGGAGAAGAAAAGTGGGGGAAGGGATGTTCTGATTTACATGCTGGAGAGGGTCAAGTTGAAAGCTGAAAGGCTGGTGTCTGCAAGAGCTGGTCTGAGTTGGGGGGAGGGAGAGTTGCAGTTTCCTCTCTTTTAAGTCTATCATCCCTCATTTCCCCCCCATCCCAATCTGGGAGGTGAGACACCAGGGGCCCTGGTGGGGAGGGAGGTATGTCCCTAAAAGAAGAGATCTCCTCAGGAACAAAGAGTTATTGATCTGTTTCCTGGGGGGGGAATCTCCTTCTTTTCTACCCCCCCTTTTCACGAATCCCCATCTGTCATATATGCTGAACAACTCCAGTGCTGTGAGGTCAGACTTTGACCTTTGACATCCCCCTCACCCCCTCCTTGAGCTCAGTGTCTGCCAGTCTGGGAGGTTTCACTTCTATCCCTCAAACCTGATCCACCCCCCACCCCCCACTCCACTGCTACAATCCCCTTCCTTAACATCTGTTATAATTCCCCTCCCTCTGCTCCCACCAAACATGCACACTGGGGGTGAAGTGAGAAATGATGTTAGCCACCTCCAGAGGTCAGGTTATGGGGGAGCTTTCAACCCCAGCTTTATTCCCATTCCTGATTCTCTTCTGTAACCCCTTCTCCAACTCCTGGTTCCTCATACCTAACCCTCCCTCTGTCCTCCATCAATAATTCACATGTCATCTGTTCTCATGGGCTTAATTATCATTTCTATGCAGATGAATACCAGATCTTCATAGATGGCTCTAGTCTCTCTCTGTCTCTGTCTCTGTCTCTCTCTTTCTGTCTCTGTCTCTCCAGCACTGGATCAATAATTGCCTAGTGGATATTTCAAACTGGACGTCCCAGAGACATCTTAAATTCAACCTGTCTAAAATTAAATTGATTATCTCCTCTCCTAAGCCTTCCTGCCTTCCAGACTTCCTTATTGTTGTCAAAAGCACTACCATTCTTCCAGGGTCTCAACTTGGCAATCTCAGCATTATCTTCTATCCTTTATGCCACATATCCAATCAATAGACTTTTCTATCTTCACAATATCTCTCAAATCTAATTCTTTCTTTCCCCTCACTTTAGTTCAGACCTTTATAATCTCTCCCCTAGATTATTGAAACAACCTCCTAATTGTTTTTCCAACCTCTAGTCTCTCACCACTACAATCCACTTTACGCATTACTCCCAATGTAATTTGCCTTAAGTGCAGATCTGATAGTGTGACTTCCTGACTCGACAAACTTAGAATAAAAATATAAACGACTCTGTTTAGCTTTTAAAGCCCTACCCAACTTAGTCTGAATTTACCCTGCTAGCCTCCTTGGACATTATTCCCCACCTCTGCACTTTTTGATCCAGCCAAATTGGTTTTCTGTCTGCTCTATTTAGCTTTTAAAGCCCTACTCAACTTAGTCTGAATCTAACATTCCGGTCTCTATGGACATTACTCTGCCCCCTGTACTCTTTGATCTCCAGCCAAATTGGTTTTCTATCTGTTCCTCACTCATAACATACTATCTCTCATCTCCATGCCTGTTCTCTGGCTGTCCCCCATGCCTCGAATGCACTCTCTCCTTACCTCTACTTCTCACAGTCTCTCTATTCCTTTAAGATGTAGCTCAGACATCATCCTTCGCTAGAAGCCTTTCCTGAACCAACAGGTGCTAGTGACCTCCCTCCCATACTATCTTCTATTTAACTATTTTATATGTACGTATTGATTAACTTTATGTTTATGCTAAATGTATATTTACATGTATTTGCAGTCTTCCCTATTAGAATGCAAACTTCTTGTGAGTAGGGATTGTTGTACTTGAATCCTTAGCATCCAACACAGTGTCTGACACATAGTAGGGCCTTAATTAAATACTTGCTGATGATTGATTCATCCTCCTCTCCATTCTTCTTTTTTTCTTCCTAAACATCCCTTCTTCTCTCTGGTTTTCCATTCATTAGTTTAATAAGCACTTTATTAAGAACATACTATATGCCAGGGGTTGTGTTAGATTCTGGAGGATAGATAGATGAAATGAAAGGAGGAGGAGATCCCTTGTTAGGGACACACTTCTTTCCCCACCAGGGTCTCTAGTGCCTCACCTCCCAGATTGGAGTGGGGCAAAATGAGGAATAAAGACCTGAGAGGAAGCTGCAATTTTCCCTTCCCCCAATTTAGATTAGCTTTTGCAGATACCAGCCTTTCAGCTTTTAACTTGACCCACTCCAGTGTTCTATTACAAGAAACAACACAAGCTTAGAAAAGTAAGCACAAAATATATAGAAAGTAGATATAAAGTAATTGCAAGTGAGGGTCATCAAAGTAGGTTTCCTGTAGGTAGTGGTACTTAAGCTGAGTTTTGAAGGAAGAAGCAGAGATGTGGAAGAAATGCATTCTAGGCATGTAGAACAGCTTGTGCAAAAGTATGGAGGTAGGAGATGGGATGTCCTGTGATAAGAAGAATAAGCAGACCAATTTGGATGAAACATAATGTGAAATAAAGCTTGGAAGGATAATCAGGACACAGATTGTGAAGGGATTTGGAAAGTCATACAGAAGACTGTATTTTATCCTAAAGTCAAGAAGGAACCACTGGGCATTTCTGAGTAAGAAAGTGTCTTGATGAGACTTGTACTTTAGGAATTTCCATTTGGCAGCTACGTAGAAGACGGACCAAAGACAGGAGAGATTGGAAACTGGGACATCAATTAGGAGGCTATTGCAACAGTCTACACGAGAGGTGAGTCTGTAGGTGTGTCAGTGGAGAGAAAGGCTTGTGTGCCAGAGCTATTGTGGAAGTAGAATTGACAAGATTTGGCAATCGATTTACTGAGGGATAGAGTAGGAAGAGTCAGGTGTGGCTCTGAGGTTGTGAACCCGGAAGGATAGAGGTGCCCTCAAGAGAAACAGGGAAATTAGAATGAGAGGGAGCTTTGGAAGAGAGAGGAGTTCTGTTTTGAACCTGCTGAATGTAAAATGCCTATGGGACATCAGTAGGAGCTGTCTAGTAGGCAACTGGTGAAGATGGGGGACTAGAACTCAGGACAGAGACAAAGGCTGGACATACAATAGATCTAGGAGTCATCTGCAGAGAGATGGTAGTTGAACCAATGGGAGCTGATGAAATCACCAAGAGAGACAACAAAGTCTTCTCTCTCTCTTATCCCTTTCCCTTTTCCTTCCTCCTCTCTTTCTCATTTCTTTTGCATTTTTAATTTTATTTCTTCCCCTTTTCTATTCTTTTCCCCTTCCTTTATTTGCCATCCACTTTCTCTTCCTATTAGCCATCTCCCTCCTACCCATATCTAGTGCCTCCTTAGGGATGCTTGGTGGAATGACTCCCTCCCCAGTTCAGAGCAGGTGCCTAATATATCCCCTAACTACTTCCTGTTGGCCATGAGCGTTCTTTTAATTGGCTTCTGACTTGGAATTCTAAAGGGGCAATCCCATCCTTCAAGCCTTGTCTTCCTTTTTGCCTCAAAATGTAAGCATGGTTCTCTGAGCTACTGGGATTTTGTACAGATAGATCCTTCCCTTTGCTAGTCTGCTATCTGTGAATTCACCACCTTCTAAGGAAGCATGTGACTGAGATGAGACTTTCTCCTATTAGTGTCTTCTTTCCTTTCAAACAGGGCCTCCTGAAATCTTGTAAGGCAGCTGGCATCCTTTCTGGAGCACCAGAGGACTTGCAGTGGAAACAGTGGCAAAGAAAGACTGGACAGGAGAGAAGGAGTTGACCAGAGAACAAGAGAGAAGAGGGGAGATCTTGGCAAGTAAAGGACCCACTTTGTGTTAATTGGATTGTACTCACTGGAGGTAAAAAATTAAATAACTAGGGAAGCTGTTGCAAATGTCACAAGGAGGCTTGAATAATAGCCTTTCAAATGATTGCAATTGTTTTATCACACACACACACACACACACACACACACACACACACACACACCTCAGACTAGGGCCCCAAACAGAATTTTTTCTCAGGAAACTGAGAAAGGGGTGGAATTAGAACTTTGGGAAGCCTAATTCTATTGAGGAGATAGGCCTCCCTAGGGTAAAGAATGAAGCTAGGGCAAACCTCTAGAGTAGGTAAAGGATGGAGATGAGAAGAAGTTGTCAGCTCCTTGGGCCTCAGTCTAGCACTTCCTGGCCAGCTGTTGGACTACAATCATAGGATTACAACTGGAAAAGTCTTTTAGAGATTATCTAGGAAACTCTTCTTTTTATTGATGAGAAAATGAAAGTGAGGGGTGACCAGTTGGAGGTAATCCAGAGGGCAAGATTCAACCCCATGCTCTTAACCTCAGGTCTCTTTCCACTGCATCATACTAGAAGCCTTGATCTTGTATCTTGCCCAACCTGTACCTCAACAGCATCCCTCTCTGCAGCATCCTTGGTAAGTGGTAAGTCAGCCTTCCCTTGAAGAACTCCAGTGATGGTTGAATCATTATCTCCAGTGGTTGCCTGTTCCCATTTATGTTCAGTAAGAATTTTTAAGGGGGATAAGGGGGTAGGTGATGCAGTGAATAGAGCACCAGCCCTAAAGTTCAAATCTGGCCTCAGACACTTAACACAAAACTAGCCATGTGACCTTGGGCAAGTCACTTAACACAACTGTCCTACCTTCCCCTATTCAAAAAGAAAAAAAAAATTGTTAAGGGGCAGCTAGGTGGCACAGAGGATAGAGCATTGACCCTGGAGTAAGGAGGACCTAAATTAAAATGTGGCCTCAGACACTTACTAGCTGTCTAGTGACCTGGGCAAATCACTTACTCCTGTTGCCTCAAAAAAAGAAAAAAAAAAAGAATTATCAGAAAGTCTTTCCTTATATTGAGGTAAAACCTGTTCCCTTAAGTCTTTTCTTCTGTATACTAAATTCCCCCTCTTCCTTCAGCTGATTCTTGAGGATCTTCTCCATCCTGGTCATTCTCTTCTAGACTCAATCCAAGATTTCTCCAATTCTGTCTGAGGCTGAATTTGAACTCAGGTCCTCCTGACTCCAGGGCCAGTGCTCTATTCACTGTGCCACCAAGCCACCCAAGAACACTCTCTTCTTAACCCCTTATAATCTCGCTTCTGATCTTGTCATTCCACAAAAAGTCATTCATTACCTTGCTCCCTAAACTTGTCCTTCATGCATAGTTTCTAATTTTTTTTTTCAGGTACTAATGAGGTCAATGAGTGATTAAGGGTGGAAAGTTGCTAGAGGCTACCTGGAGCCAACAGACAATGGTGGGCTAGGCCAGTTCAAGGGTACATTGATATTTTGATAGGCTCAAGGATGGGAAGTAGATGGACAATGGAGGGCTAGGCTAGTAACAGAGGTCTGGGTAGAGCCACAATGAAAAGCTTATGGCCTCATGAAAATGCCTGTCAACTGGGAAGATTCAATAGGAGTTCAAGGGGGTTCCCAGAGCCTGTACCTCATCAGTACCATCATCCAAAGTGTTCAGTCACCCAGATGCATAACCTCAAAGTCATCCCTGACTCTTCTCACGCCTTCACTTCCTGATAACCTATCAGTGGCCTGCTTATTGATTTTCCTTGCATGTCTTTGGCATCTGTTCCCCTTGCTTAATCATGCTAATTCTGGCTCTCATCACTTCTCACCTAAATCACTACAGTAGCTTCCTAACTTTTCTTCCTGTTTCCAGTCTCTCCTCTCTTGAGTCCATCTTCCACGTTGCTGCCACAATAATTTTCCTGAGATACTCCCCTCCTCAAAAACTTTAAAGGCTCCCTATTGCCTCTAGAAAAAGGCAATAAAGCAAAAACATTTTACGTTTGCATTTGAAGTTGTCCATAATCTGGCTTCTATCTACCTTTCCAGACTTATTTTTAATCGCATGGACTTTATATTCATCCAAACAGGCCTACTTGTCATTCTTCAACTGAACATTCCAATTTCCCCGTGCTGCTGCCTTGTCTGTCTAGAATATGCTCCTTCCTCCCCTGCATTTTCTCTCTGTTTCTCAAAAGTTTTATTTTCCTTCAAGATTCAACTCAGGCATTATCTTCCTTTAACCACCCTGCCTCAATTGAGCATGCCCACCTCCCCTCTCCATCCCCCCCTTCCTCCTTAGTTTAATTTATATTTACTTGTCTACATGTGGCATCACCTTAGTAAAATGCAATTTCTTTGGGCTCAGTGACTGTTTTTATCTTTGCGCAGCTCAGGACAATGCCTGATGCATAGTAGATGCTTAAGTGTTTGTTGAATTGAATTAGACATCATAGAACATCATGGCTAAAAGGGGATATAGAATGTTAGAGCTGAAAAGAATGGGGAGAGGCAGCTAGGTGTCACAGGGCAAATCACTTAACCCCAATTGCCCTGCCTTCCCCTCTCCAAAAAAGCAAAAAAGGAAAAAAAAGAATGGGGGATATATGGCAATGAGATCACTGTTTCAAGTATTTGATGGGCTATATGGAAAAGAAGCATTAAATTTATTCTTTTGGCCCCAGAGGGCAGAATAAAGACCAAGAAATGAAAGTAGAGTTGTAGAGAGGGAGATTTCAGCTAGATCTAAGGGGGAAAAACTTAATAATAGGAGATGGGTTGGATGGTGGAAATGGTATTAGGGCAAGACCAAAGTAGAGTGGGTTGCCTTAGGTAATGGAAGTCTTCCAGTAGATCCTGGATAAACGCAAGTCATAGAGGGGATATTTGTTCAGGTATGGGTTGAACTAGATGCCTTCTGAGGATCTACCTCTGAGATTCTATAAAAATATCTGAAATGAAAGGGACTTTAGATATTATGGTCCCAACCCCTAACTTTATAGAAGACAAAACCAATACTCAGAGAAATGAAATTATTTTGCCCGACAGTGGCAGTTAGGTGGCACAAGTTACTATTGGAGTTAGGGAGACCTGAATTAAAATGTGGCCTTAGATTGCCTAATTATGTGACCTTGGGCAAGTCACTTAACCCCTTTTGCCTCAATTTTCTCATCTGTAAAATGAGCTAGAGAAGGAAATGGCAAACCACTCCTGTATCTTTGCCAATAAAACTCCAAATGGGGTCATGGAGAGTCAGATACAACTGAGAAATGACTCAGCAAGTTAAGATTTGGCCCCTTGTCTCCAGACTTACCTGAAGAGGCTCCTTCTGTTACACCATGCAGTACAAAGCAAGCAGCCACCCTTCAGCTTTGGGTTGCCCTTTGAATTAAAATGTTGGGTCTTTTGAGAACATGGAGTTCCATTGCAGCCCTATTCTACCACCAGATTAGCTTTGGCAGCAGGAAGTGGCTTGGGATGTTGAGTGGGATTTAGGTGGATTATAATCAAGTCAGGGACAACCTCCACCCACTGATCATGTCTCCAAAATGTCAATAGTGGAGAATGTTGATTATTTTTCCATTCCTGCTAAATAAACAGCATAATTATCCTTCTCTCTCTTTCTTATTTGTACCTAGTTAATTACAGTATGTTTCTTATTCCACTAATTTGTTTGAGAACTTGGGCACTTTGAGGGCAGAAATTGGGTTTAACACCCAGTCTTTTGAGATACCAATGATTGATTAATGAATGGTGTCACCAACCTACTCTTGGAATTGTATTCTACAAACTACGAATGCAGTGTTTTAGAACTCTGAAAGTACCCAGTGTTCAAGAACCCCAGGGATCCTTATATATCCTGCATTCCAAGGGGCATCCCCTACCCTTGGGGCATTACTTTCTGAATCTGCAAGGTAAGACTGGCCCTATTTGTCCAGTTCCTGGGCTTGTTATCAGGAGGAATGCTTTGAAGTCATGAGACTAGGGATAGAAATAACACTACATTCTTTTCTAGGACCTTTAATTTCGTGGCACTTAATTGTCACAAGCATTACTTAAGGCTGTATGCCACTCCTGGTAGGAAAGAGGATGTTATTATCCTGTTCTGCTGACAGGGAAACTGAGGCATAGGTAAATAGGTAAATGAGGATGGTAAATGGTTTATCAAAGCACTGTCAGACTTGTGGGTAAAGGATTCTATGTCAGTGGAGTTGTGGTAGCTTTACCCACTTATTACTAGAACCTTTCCATAGTTCTAGGAAGGAGATCTTTGGGGTAGGGGATGGGAATGGGATAGGCAAAGTGCTTCACAAACCCAGAGCACTTACCATATTTAGTGCCCTGTACTGATAACTTCAGTGAGACATAGATGTTTGGGGTCTAGTTTCCCCCAACTTTCCAGGGCTTACAATCTACTGGGGGATAAGGCATACATGGCTATAGTACAAAACAGAACTTGATAAGAGATTCCAGAGAGGAGGGACAATACAAATCCAAAGCATGTATTAATCACTTATTGTGTGCAAAGTCTAGCATTTGTTACTATGGATACAAAATCAAAATTGATATTGTTGGAGAGATGCTGCATTAACACATACACATATAATACAAGGTGAGCAGTGAAGGGGACAAAGGTGAGATTAAGACAAAGCTCTAGGAAGGTTTCGGAGAAAGCAAAAATTTTCAGCTCAGCCTTAGAGGGAAGGTTACATAGAGAAGAAGGTACCTGGGTGGAGCCTTGAATAAAGATAAAGATTCTAAAAGGATGAGATTATTGAGGAAGAACATTCTAAGCATTTGGAGGTAGGAGGAAGGTAGGAATTGTGGTAGGCTGGGGTGGGGATGACCTTTGAGAATTCAGCAAAGGGAGAAGATGTGATAAGTTTGGGAATCCAGCTTCTGTGGCTCAGCTTGCTAAAGTTGGAGAGTGAACTGAAAGGTGAAATAAGGCTGGAAAGGTTATTGGGAGCTAGAAGGTCTTTCAATGCTGTGGTAGTGGAGGAAACTGAAGTCCAGAGAGTTTAATTAGTTCATTAATGAAACCTTGGCCAACCTGCTAGGATGAACTTTGCTGGGTTGGTTCTTGGATAGAAGAAACCATATATTCCTGGACCATTATAATAACAAAAGCCATTTATTTAGCACTTTAAGGATTTACCAAGCCATTGACCTACATTTTCTCATTGGATCCTCACAACAACCCTTTGAGGTAAGTATTATTATTACCCCCATTTTACAGAGAGGAAATAGAGACTCAAAGAAAGGTCATGACTTGACTTTCTCACACTCGTCCCACACAAATGACAGTAACGAAGAGGAGCCCAAAGAGGGTTAGGGCTGCTTGAGACCCCAAAATACCAACATGCCAGGTCCTGGGGAAAGAATTCCACTCAAGTCTTCTCAGCCAAGGAAAAAGTTTATTGAAAGTTCAAGTTCGCCACGTGGGGTGCTAGGCGGTTTAAAGGTGCTCTCACAGAGCAAGTCTATTCTAAGCTATCCCATGGCGCTCTCACTAAGCAAGTCTATGCCAAGCTATTCCATGGCGCTCTCATACACGTGGAGGGAAGATGGGGTTCTATATACAATAAGGTTGTGGGAGGAGTCTAGGGGTGGTCCAGAGAAGGAGATTGGGGAGGGTCTTCAGGAGGAGTCAGATGAGGTCAGACTCCAGTAGGGAGGG
>JAQQSW010018082.1:0-11324 GCA_028646575.1 Pseudocheirus occidentalis | reverse complement strand
CAGAGACACACACACATGGGGGGGGGAGAGGAAGAGGGAGAAGGAGAAGGAGAGGGAAAGAGAGGGAGAGAGGGAAGAGATAAACATTTTTAGACATGATCAATTCAGGAATTAGTTTTCTTTGACTATGCATTTTTGTTATAGGGGTTTTGTTTTTATTTTCAATTGGTAGAGATGGGAGAGAGAAAATATATTTTTGTCAATTGAAAAAATTAAAATTAAATAAAAAAACCAAGGCTGAGAATAAGGCCAACTCTAGGGCAGAAAAATGCTTACATTTAGTATTTGAGAGTTGCCTAGAACACTGAGAGATGAAGTAACTTGGCTTGGGTCACATAGCCAGGATGAGTTAGAAGTAGGCCTTGAGCCCAATGGTGTTGTCATTGGTTCCAATGGTGGTTCCCTAGTCATTCTGTTATACTGCTTCTCAACAAAGTGAGTTATTAAGAAATAGAAAAAGCTGTCTGGGGACATAGTGGATTCCCCCTTTCTTGAGTTATTGTCAGGTAGATTATAGAGAGGATTCTTGTTCAGGCACAAGTTGGTCTAGGTGTCCTTTGAAGTCCCTTCCAACTTAAGAGATTTCCCTGGAGGCAAGCACAAGCCTAGGATGCATGGAAAATCCATGTTGCATCTGTGGAGTGGGAGCTACCACTCAACAGTGAAATCTCAGTGACTTAGTGTTACTTCAGTGTGGTCAGTTAGCTTAAGCTAACTGACTCATGTCCAAAAAAGTAGATTTTGTCAGTCTTAGAAAAAGGACCTGAAGGGCAAGAATGATGGGAGCAGGGTAGAGAGGCAGAGTATTGAAGAAAAGAAAACAACCTTGTCACTGAATGGGAGTTTCTTTTTGTAGCCCTACTGAAGTATTAGGTCATTTCCAGCACTTTGACTTCGGTGAACACAGCCAAGGTATCAGAATTTAATGCCTGGCCTTCCTGGCCATTGAAGTTTCCCTCGCTGCTTCGTGAGCTGTCCAACAACTGGCTAACTTTTCAAACAAAATGTCTTCAATTTTAATCAGGCTGCTTGAACTTTCTCAGAGGAATCTGGGCTGACAAGCACCACATTTAAGGTGCAACGTTTCTTTCTCTGTATCTTTGATGTTTAGCAGAATTGCCTGCCACATAGTAGACACCTAACAAATACTTACCGAATGATGGATAGATTGACTGTCTCAGCTCTGCTGCTTTACAACCTTTGGGGTCTTTGGGAAGTCCTTTATTCCTTCTGGGCCTGGGAGTCCTAATCTGTTAAATGAAGGGGGATGATCTGCTGCAGTCTGCCCTGCTCAGACGACATCTGGAGTATTGGCTCACTGTGGGATATCTGAAGGGCATTGACAATGTGGAGTGAGGTGATTTGGGAGGTAGTGAATGCTCCTGCACTGGAGGTCTTCAAACATAGAGAGATGGGATGATCACTTGTAATGGAAGTTCTAGAATCTTTTCTTCAGGTATTAGTTGGACTAGATGCCCTCTGATCCCTGTTCTATCAAAGAACTTGAGATTCTGCCATGTTCCTGGTGACCCTCTATGAACCCCAGATTTTTTCTTATTGTCCTTTTGTATATTAAATCATGCCCTAGGGGATGTTTTCCTATAACATCCATGCCACCTGTACCATAATGGATTTTGGGGGACTGAAACATTTCTCATTTTTTTTCTGGTCTCTTCCCATTACTTCTTCATGTGCTTTTCAGTGTGGACATCGTTCCCTGTGTTCCATCCTCCAAATTGATGCCAGCTTTGAAGCGGCCAAGGTTCCCTTGTTTTCCTTCATGTAGGGGGTTTTAGCAGATGACAATCTCAGTTGGAGACAATGATGTAATTCAGCGACCAAAATACCCACGCAATCTTCATTGCACTTAAAGAAATAGGGTGTGAAAATACAAAGACTACAGATTCAAAGGAATACAGGGATACAGGAGTCCTGTACTCTGCCCTCCACAGATCTCATTGGGAATATTGGTTTGAGCCATTTTGGGGAGGGCTGGAGCAACTGGAGAATGGTAAGTTGAAGCCAACCAGGATGATGAAAGGGGATATATGTTGAAGGAATCAGTGTTCAACATAGGAAAGAGAGGCTGTGGGTGGGGGGTGGGAGGTAGGGCAGATACCATCCTCAGCTGTTTTAACCAAGGGGGAACTGAGGCCTTGAAAAGGTGAAGCCTATGGCTGCAGAGCTAGTGGCAGAGAAGGGAATAGAGCCCAGGTTTCAGAGAATTACAGATCTCAATTTTGGAAGGGATTTCATAGGCCTTCTAGTCCAAACTAGCACCTGAATAAGATTCTCTTCTGTAACTTACTAACTTAGCAAACCTTTTCTTGAAGACTGTCAGCACAGAGGAGTTTGTTATCTCTTGAGGAAGAGCCCTTAATGTTACTAAAAGTTAATGTTAATAAAAGATTTTCCTCACATAAAACAAATTTGTTTCTTTAAAGTTCCCACAAATTATTCATAACTTTTCTCTCTGGAGTCATGCAGATTCCTGATTTATACTGTAAGTTATCAAATACTTGAGGACAACTATCAACCCCACCCCTACTTCCCCCCAAATCTTCTCATCTCCAAGTTAAATACCTATAATTTCTGTTTTTCATTCAGTTTTCATGTGGCATGATATAGAGTACGTTCACCATCCTGGCTTCTCGCTTCTGAATGGTCTCCAGTTTGTTAATGGCCTTTGTAGCCCACTAGATATGATCTAACCAGGGTCAAGTGCAGTGGGATTCTCACATCTCTAGTCTTGGACAATATGCCTTTATTATCACATTAAGGTTTTTTTTTTTGGTTGATATATCATACTTATATTGAGCTTATTGTTTAGGAGTTCAGCCACGTCCAACTCTTTGTGACCCCATGGACCAACTGTCCATGGAGTTTTCTTGGCGATGATAGAAGAATTTGCTATTTCCTTCTGCTGTGGATTAAGGTAAACAGAGGTTAAATGACTTGCCCATGGTCACACTGTTAGTAAGTGTCTGGGGCTGGATTTGAAGTTAAGTCTTTCTGACTCTAGGCTGTTATTGACTGAGCCACTTGACTGCCCCTATATTGGGTTTATAGTCTTCTAAAACCCCAAATTGTTTTCATATGAATTGCCATCTAGCTTCATATTTTTTATTTTTACCTGCTTCACAGATTTTTTTATTGATATGTTTTGGTTTCATGTTACCTGAATTTCTCCCAGTGTTCCCCCTTTTCTCCCTCTGCCCCTTACCAGAGGGTCAATCCATATAACAAAAAAAAATGAGAGGAAAAAGAAAAAAAATCAGCAAAAACTCATCAATACATCAAAAAGTCTAAAAGTACATGGAAGGTTCTATAACTGTAGAGGTTCCACCTCTGTGAAGGGGTGGAGGAGCTGTCTTCTTATACCTCTTCTTTGTGACCAGGCTTGTTATTGGTAATTCTGCTACACAATCATTGTTCTTTTCAGACATATTACACTTACGAAGTTAATTTTCTTTTTTGGACCTAAGTATATGACTTAGTCTTCATGGGTCAATAGGGTAATAGAACTGGAAACAATTTCAGACGTCATCTAGTTCAATCTCCCATTTTGCAGATAAGGATACTGAGAGCCTAGGGAGATTGTGACTTGTCCCTAGTAAATTCCACCTAAAGAAGTTAGGTCCAATTTTCTGGTCAAATAAGTTTTTTTTGGAAACTGGCTCCATTAGCCAAGGTGTTATTAAGCCTTCCATCCTTTGTATTATCTGCAGATTTCATTAGCACCCCATCTAGGTGGTCATCTTAGTCACTGAGAAAAATATTAATACACCTAGAGTCAAGCCCAGATTTTTTAAGCATCCCTCTGGAGACCTTGGTTCAAGTTACTACTAGTAAATAGCAAGCATTTATGTAGTACCTTAAGATTTGGATAGTGTTTTACAAATGTTATGTCTTTTGATTCTTACAGCATTCCTGGGAAGTAGGTGATATTATTACACCCATTTTATAGATAAGGAAATAGAGGCAGACAGAGGTTAAGTGATTTGTTCAGTGTTACACAGCTACTTAAGTACCAGAGGGTAGATTTGAACTCTGATCTTCCTGACCTGGGTTCATTGCTCTGTCCACTGCACCACCAAATGCTTCTACTGGACAAAATGATGCCAAACCATAGATGACTACTTTTTGGATCTGACTAAGAAATCAACTTTAAGTCTGAGCAATTATACTCCTATTTTGTTCACATCCCTTCCTTTTTTCCTAAGTGATTATCGAGGAAAGATCTTGTAAAACAGTTTTCTAAAATCTAAGAAAGTTATATCTGCAAACTTTCCCCAAACTATCAATCTAACTACATTACAAAATACACAAATGAGGTTTAATCTGTCTTATTGGCTCATTCCTGATGCTGTGCTGACTCTTTGTGACAATCATTTCTTTTTGGTAGTTATTCACTGTCCATTCCTTGAAAAATATGTTGTCGATTCTAGAAAAGGGGCGCTTAGACATTTTGTGCTTCATGGGAACATTTTGGTAATCTGCTGAAATCTGTGGACACTTCAGAATAATGTTTTTAAATGAATAACATAAATGGGAAGCTGACTATATCAAAATACAGTTATCTAAATAAAAAATTCACAAACCCTAGATTTTGAACTACCACCTTAGAATCTGAAAATTCATCCTCCTCCTCTGCCCCAGTAATTGAAGTCAAGATTACTGACTTATATCCTATTTTTGAAAATTGAAACACCACTTGACCTTCTCCATTGATAAGTCATATTACCCATTCACAATGATATTTCAAATGTTACTGGCAGTGATTCAGAAATCATATTTGAGGGGCAGCTAGGTGGTAGCGTGGATAGAGCACCAGCCCTGAAGTTCGGAGGATCTGAGTTCAAATTCAACCTCAGGTGCTTGCTAACTGTATGAGTCTGGGAAGTCACTTAACCCTGGTTGCCTCCCTTCCCAATGGAAAAAAAGCCATCAGCAGCTAAAATCATAAATTCCAGTTCTTTCTGTTAATAGAGGATAGAATTAATCTAGGCTAGGTAACTTAAACTCTTCAAGGAGAGTTAGGTATTCCTTTAAAAGTTTCTTCACCCACCTAAGATCAACTTCCTAGTGGCTACCCTTTCCAGTTCAAAGACCATTCCCTTTGTCAAATAAGACAGAAATAAGATAAATAATGAGAATCCTGATGTCTGGCATCAGTAATTGTTTCATCTACCTTGGAAACATCTGGGCAGCAAAGTGGGTGGATATTGAACATGGTGTTAGAAGGATCTGGCCTTTAATCCTGCACTGAGCACTTAGTGTACAGCTGTGGGCTAGTCACTCAGCCTTACTTTCTTCAGCTATAAACTGAAGAATTATTTTTTAGACCATCAAGGTAAAGTGACTTGCCAAGGGTCACAGAATTAGTAAGTGTCTAGGTCAGAGTTGAACTCAGATCCTGCTGACTCAAGGCCCAATGCTCTATTGATTACATCCCCTAGCTACCCTTAAAATGAAGATTAATAGCATCTATTTCACAAGGCTGTGGTGAGGGTCAAATGAGGTGGACATTAATATTAAGTAGGATTATTGTTAATTACAGCCAGCATCTTTGAAATGCTTTAATTTTTGCCAAATGCTTTGTATGTATTTTCTCTTTTGATTTTCATTACACTCCTATGAGGTGGGTACCATTATCACCTTTTTACAGGCTGAGAGAAGTTAAGTGACTTGTCCAGGGTCACATATACGTGTAAATGTAGAAAGCAGCATGTGAATTTAGATCTTCCCGATTCTAACTCTAGCACACTAACCATTGTGCTACCGACTTGCTTGTTTCCTCAGACAGCAGTCTTGTCTTTCCTTTTGTTTTCTCTTTATCCCAAGGTAACTAACAGTCTGCCACCTTTCTTCACCAATTTTTGTTTCTCCTTAGTTTTTCTTGTCGATCTCAAACTATTCTGAGATGAATCACCCCTAATACTATTCTTAAAAGACCACAGAACATTAAAAACTATTCTCCATTATGTATCTTTGCTCCATCTTCTCTATATTAGAAAAAAAAGTTGATTGATGAATTCCCTGTACATCCACATTAGTCTGTTTAGGCACCCTCCACATTTTCTCCACATTTAAATAGTTTTCTTTGTGTCCTCAGAATTTCATTCCTGAGGACTTCTTGCAATGGAGAGAAAGAAGGGTTTAAAGTCAAACATCCTATATGTAAATGCCAGTGCTGTTACTCAAACCTGTGTGATTTTGGACATGCTGTTTAGCCTGCCTGGGTCTCAGTATCTCATCCATAAAATGAGGGGTTTATATGAGATAGACTCTAAGCTTTCTTTCCATCTCTAATTCTACAATTTTATGCAACTCCAAATGCCTTTTTCCTCAACATTCCATTTGGCTATTAAAGATAGAGCAAAAATATCTGTAGTCTCTATAGGAGTCTTTTAAACTAGGTGTTACATCTATAGCACATTTAACCTATTGAGATTTCAAGTGTACATGTACGAATTTCTTGATAATTCCTTCTCCTGAAATCTAAGAATCATGTCAATATATTTTGTCTTTTTCTCCTGTCACATATGTTTACATAGAATGGTGATTTTACCTGAAGGTTGTCATTCTAGCAACCAATTATTACCTGTTGGTAAGGATGTTCCAATTGTTCCCCCTTCCAACCTTTTGACAGATGATAATATTATTAAGGCAAATTAAAAATTACTAGCTTTTTTACTTTAGAGAGAGAGAAGAAGGTAAGGATGGGGAATGGAGACAGAGAGACAGAGAAAGAGAGAGGTGTCCAGACTACTGGATTGCTGGACATTGCAGTAGTAATGTCCAGGCTTGCGGTTTTATCCCCTCATTGCTCATCTATTTCACCTTTTTTGTCTCAGAAACTACTTCAGTGACAGTAGTTTCTATGTCTGTCTCCATCACTTCCATCCAAATACTTTCACCCAGAATTTCCTCCTTTGATTCCAGGATTTCCTCATATGTATAAATCTCCTTAATATAAAGTTATTCCTTCTTTATCCCCTTTACATTTTCTGTTCTTTTGGAATAAAATACATTCATCCAGAGCCATTTTACAATCTTGGGTCTCATCTTATTTAAACGTGGTCATACCTAAGATTCCAATTTATCTCATTGTGTTGGGATCTCTGCTTAACCTTGCTTGCTAACTGATATTGTGTGCATTTGTGTATTGATCTCTGTGGTTATGGCTTTTATCTCATATTCTTGGTCTAGGGCCCTTTGAACTCAAAAGTATACCTCCCTGTGACTGTTTGTCCCACTATTTTGAGAGGTCTTCTGTGTACCAATGTCTTGTGTCTCATTTGTAAACACAGCAATATGAACCAGCAGTTGCCCCATGACATAGATTTGGGGTATGTGGGAGGAGAAGAAATTTGTCCTCTTCTATAGAGGGGCGGTGGAGGTGGTTTGGAGAAATGGATTGAAGGCTGAAAGCAAAGCATTCAGCCTTTTGTGCAAATGACAGAGGGCCCCCTGCTCAAGGTGAATCAAATGCCTCATATTCCTGGAGTGCTGCCCACAGATAGCCCTGATCAGTGGTGCTGAGGCTATGCTTAGGAAGTCTCCCTGATACTGAAGGTTTGCTTAATTAAACAGCCTCTGCAAAGCTGCTCTACTCCTCTGGGTCTGGTGTTCCATCTTCAATTAATGTTTGTTTGCCCAATTGGAAGCAAACATTTAAATGTCTGGATAGTGGTCTGTTTGCTTTTGGGAAATTACATTGTTTTTAAAAAAGAAAAAGAAAAAAAGTCTCTGTATTCAGAGGGCCTGGGTTCAAATTCCACCTCTGACGACACTCACTAGTTGTATGATCTTAGACTAGTTACTTAACCTCCCAAATCCCTGGTTTCCTAATCTGTGACAGATTGTACTAGTGGCTTCGAAATTCTCTTCCAACCTAAGATCTATGATCCTATAATCCCGAGCTTCTCTCTAAAAAAGTCCAAATTTTTACCACTAATATTCTGGTGATTTTTTTGTCATCAAACGATGAAATGGCAAAATCTATGACAAATTAAATCAAATCAAAGGACAATGTAGAGCTGCATGATGGGCACGACCAGGCTGTAATAAATTACAAATACATTTTACCAGAGGTGGCAATGTAAAGGAAATGTTTGAGTGAAAAAGAACATGTGACAGTAACATGGAGTGAGCGAGGTATAAGTGATGGGTAGCCTGTGTTCTCCATTGGTGTCCATGTGATGTCAAGAGAACTCAAGAGTGATCCTCAGCTTATATCAAGGACCCCATCTAGCGAATTTGTGGGAGGACATGGGTTAGAGTACCATAGGTTGGGCAGGCACAGATAGCTTTCCAACTGTCTCAATAAAAGAAACAACACATTGGTGAGATTACGTCATTTGGCATTATCAGAATTCACTTATCTGAAGTCAGATCACTGATGAAATCACAGATCATTTGGTTTTTTTTAGTAATAGAATTCCCTTGACTACAACCAGATATTTTTTTAAGGCTGTCTGTGCATTGATCCTAGAATACTAGATCTTACCATGATAGAAATGGAATCCTGTAGATTATCCTGTAATCTAGATAGTGGGGACTACTGTTTCCAGTGGAGGTGCAAGAAGGATGGTGGAATAAGGCAGATGAAGAAGGATCAAAGAAAATAAGGTAATAATTGGGCAGAGTGAGAGGAAGAGGAAGGAGAAGAGAAAACAGAGAATGGAGAGAAAGAAGAGGAGAAGGAAGGAAATGAGGAGAGGGAAAAGGAGGAAGAAGAGGGGGAAAATGGGAGAAGTAAAAGGGGAAGAAGAGGAAGAGAGAAGAGAAAGGAGGAGGAAGAGAAAGAGAAGGACAAAGAAGAAGAGGAGGTGAAGGGAGATGATGAAGAGAAGAAAGGAAAAAAGGAGGAGAAGAGGAAGAGGAGTGAAAGGAAGAGAAAATGGAGAAGGAAAAGGAAGAACAGGATGGGAAAAAGGAGCATGAAGAGGAGGAAAGAAATAACAAAAGGCAAGAGTATTGAGGGTTATGTCCAAGAATTCTGAAGATCTATTCCAAGAAATACGGTATATTGGCAAAAACACTAGCCTAAGAGCCTGGAAAACCAAGTTTTTGTCTTTGTTAATAATTTCCTGTAAAACCATGATCAACTCAATTCAAATGATCATAGATTCTTGATCCCCCACTGGAGGGGGAGTGTAGAGAATTATTTTTCCCCTGAAAGAACATAAACTTGAGGACAGATTGACTTTTTGTGTTTATGTCTTATGTGCCTAGTGCTAAGGCATATCATGGACTTGATAAATGCTTGTTGATTTACAAAAACATTGTTATTACATTTGCTACTCCTCCTCTAGTTCAACTCCCTCATTTTTTAAATGAGAAAAAGTCCTAGCAGGAGAGATTTGCCCATGGTCACGCAGAATGAGTGGCAGAGCTTGGAACTGAACTAAATCCTCCAATTCACAATCCAGCTCTCTTCTCCTCTGTGTTGAATCTTAAAATTCTTCTATCTGCAGAACAGGAAGTGCCTTCCATTGGTATAGCACTTATCTATTTGTAAAGAGATTTCTTCCCATTTGCAAAGTGATTTCTTCATAGTGATAATAGAAGTATTTACATAGCATTTTAAGATTTGCAAAGTGTATTACATATATTATTTCATTTGATATAATAGAATTTTATTCCATTGGTTGTTACCTGTGATTTCTCCGAACCCTCTAAAACCTATTCTCCCTAAATGGAAGGTACATTACCAAGTGTTTCTGGTTATTCAACCAATCCCATACTCACTTCACTATAGCATCATCTCATTCACATTTCTCTGCCTTATTCAGAATGACAACCATAGAGACTTTGTCAAATGCCTCGATGAAAGTAAGACATAAAATGTTTATTGCATCCCCTTGATTTACCTAGCTGATTATTTGGTCATAGAAGAGAACAGATTAATAATGTTGTGACTAGTTTTAGATAAAAACCATTCTTATTCTTGTTGACCACTGTTTCTTCTGTTTAATGATCAAAATCTCTAAATATGCTTCCCTGAATTTTGCCAGGAATAAAAATCAAGCTTATTAGGTCAGTATTTTAATACTCTACTTTCTTCCTTTTTTGGGGGGGGGAATTAGGACATTTTATTATCCCCATCTATTTTTTTATTCAATTCATACTTTACACAGTGGCAAAAATGATCTTAAGCATCAAGTTTTATTTCCTTACTTTTTTGCACCAATATCTTTAGTTGCTTCTTCTTGATCCTTGGATAAAATAAAAATAAAATCCCTGGTCTGACACTCAAAATCAATCCAGATAAAACAAAATAGCAGCACACACACACACACACACACACACACACACACACACCCTTTAATGAAGAAATGACACTCATTTGGGATAACTACTATTTTAGAAATATCAATCAAGATCTCATAGGAAATAATGGATATAGATCTGTATTTAAAGAAAACTGGCACCATCAGAAGTCAACTTAAATTCCAAGATTTTTCTTCAAGGTCTGGTTTTCTAACTAGTGCTTTGCCAAACTTTGGAGGTGAATCATAAATAATAGACTTTTCCTAATCCAGTCATGATCTTCCATCCTCTTACCATCTTGACCACCCTTCTCAAGGGTACTCTCCTGCTTGCCAAGGTCCTTCCTTCAATGTTATGCCCAGCATTGAACATAATCCCCCAGATTTGGCAGGGGAAGAGTTCAGCAAGCCTCTCTCCTCTCTGCTTCTAACATCATGCCTCTCAATGCAGACAAAAATCACATTAGCTTTTCTTTTGTCTGCCATGTCACAATGTTGACTCATTTTGGGTTTGCAGGGCACTAAAACCCTCAGACATTTTTCTAGGGCTGTGCTCTCTTACCAGGCTACTCAGACCTTCCATTTACAAAGTTGATTTTCTGAAACCAAGTGCCAGATTTTGCATTTATCTCTATTAAATTCCACTTGACCACATTTGGCTCATTGTTCTAGCCCATTGAAATATTTTTGGATACTAGTCAACCAAGTATTAAATATCCCTTCTGTCTTGGTATGAAAACTTGATAACTAACTTATCTATGATTCCGTCCAGTTCACTTATAAAAATGTGAAACAGGATAAAAGCAAGAAGAGAGACTTGTGGTATTCCATGAGGACCTACTTTCCTTATTGAAATCTGTTAATTAACTACCATTTTTAAAAATAAATTTTTTATTTGTTTTCTTGTTTAAGCATTCATTTTCATGAGATTTTTGAATTACAAATTTTCTCCCTGTCTTTCCCCTACCCCAACCCTAAAACAGCGATTCCACTGTAAAGACCCTCCGCTGATCTGCTCTCTAACTTTCTGGTAGGGCAGGGAGGGTC
>JAQQSW010018081.1:0-11325 GCA_028646575.1 Pseudocheirus occidentalis | reverse complement strand
GTTCTTCCCCTCCATTGTAACCCTTATCCCTTGCTTCTTCTATATGAGATAATTAACCCCATTCTGTCTATCCCTGTCTCCTCTCATTCTAATCCTCTCCCGTCTCAGAATTTCACCTTTTAGAGTATCATCCCTTCCTATTCAATTGATCCTGTGCCCTCTATGTACTCATATAAACACATACTCAGATATGTGTTAATATGCATGTATAAACCCTCCTATATAGACATACGTGTATGTATATGTATATATACATTTGTATTCTTTTCACCTATCCTCATACTGAGAAAAGTTTCATAAGTTACAATGATTGTTTTTCCATGTTGGCATGTAAAGAGTGCAACCTTGATAAGTTCCTTATGATTTCTTTTCCATGTTTACCTTCTCATGCTTCTTGTATTTGAGTGTCAGATTTTCTTTTCAGTTCTGGTTTTTTCAGCAAGAATGTTTGCAAGTCCTCCACCTCACTGAATGACCATATTTTCCCTGGAACATTATATTCCATTTTGCTGGGTAGGTGATTCTTGGTTTTAAAACTAGCTCCCTTGATCTCTAGAATATCATATTCTGGGCCCTTTTATCCCTTAATGTAGAAGCTGCTAGATCCTGGGTTATCCTAATTGTGTTTCCACAGTATTCAAATTGTTTCTTCTTGCAGCTTGTAATATTTTCTCCTTTATCTGGGGACTCTAAAACCTGGCCATAACATTCCTAGAAGTTTTCTTTTGGGGATCTTTTTCGAGAGGTGATTGGTGAATTCTATTTTGCCCTCTGGTTCTAAAACATCAGGGCAATTTTCCTTGAGAATTTCTTGAAGGATGCTTTCTAAGTTCTTTTTTTTTATCATGGCTTTCAGGTAGCCCAATAATTTTAAAATTTTCTTTCCTGGTTCTACTTTCCAGGTCAGTGGTTTTTTCAAGGAGATATTTTACATTGCCTTCTATTTTTTTCATTTGTTTGGATCTTTTTAATAGGCTTAAGTGACTTGCTCAGAGTCATACAGCTAGCAAATATCTGACACCCAATTTGAACTCATGAAGATGAGTCTTCCTGACTTCAGTCCCTGCACTCTATTTACTGGTCTACCTGGTTGCTAGCCTTTTTATGCAATAATAACTCAAAGAACACATTCCTTACTTCAATTCCCAAAGGGACGAAATGGAGAAATTACCATCACCATTTGACAGATGAGGAAACTGAAAGTCAAAGAGGTTATGTGACCTGCTGTGGTTGAACAGTTAATAAATATTAGAACTCAGACTCAATCCAGGTCTCTGATTCCAAGTGCTTTACACTTCTTGCTCCACCTATTAGGGGTGTATTGCCCCAAGTCTTCCTTAGTGGTAATAAGTTAAGACCCTTACATCTTAGTATGTATGAATTTTAAATTGCCTTATATCAACATAATGAAATACTGAGTTCTCAGCAGACACAAGGCACAAGGGGATAGAAAGTGAAGACAGAAGGTTTACATAGAAAAGGAATCTCATTTATTTTACTGGTTTCTTTGGAGTCTTTCCAGATTGAAGAATCACCAAATGATTGGGCCATTGAAAATGAATAAGTAAATAAATAAAGCTCAGAGGACATGCTTAGTGTATGTCAAGGTCATAGTCTTTGTCATCCACTGGACACTATCCTAGAGGCCTACTTTGTATTCTTTAGGGACCAATATTATAGATTTAGACTTATAAGGACTTTGGAGATCACCTAGTCTTACCATTTTACATATGAAAAAGCTAAGAGCCAGATGATTAAATAACTTAACAAAGGTCACATGGATAGTAACAGCAGAGCTGGGCTATGAACCCAGGCTTTCAGAAGCAAGATCCTGTGCTCTTTCCACTATAATCCTATGCCATCCTTTGTAGTTTTTACTTTACTATTATTATTTTTTCTCCTTCCACTATCTACATATTAACTGATCTGCTCTGTGTGTGTGTGTGTGTGTGTGTGTGTGTGTGTGTTGTGTAAAGCTTTCAGTTTCTTGGTAGACAAGTCAGTATATCTTTTTAAAAGTGTCAGCCTGTCGGCTTGTAAAACAATGACATATTTCCCCATCTTTATTTCTTCACTGTACTATAGACTAGCAACCAAAAATATTTCTATTCATTAAGAATGTTTGAGGACTTAAGGAACTGGCTAACAGGTTTCAAAATGGCTTGAATCATAAAAGATGTAATTCAAGGGGCAGCTCCTTTCTGGAGAGAACTAACAGGTTTTGTAAGCAGTCATCAGAATTATCTGATAATTAGGAAAATTCTGAGTCTTTGAAATCACAGAAAGTGAAGTTTTTGGAAATAGGGCAGCCAACTTGGCTTCTAACCTGGCGACTGAACCACTGTAATTAATTAGCTCCCCCTGGTTTCATAGGGAAACAAGGTTGCTGTGTTACCGCAATAACCACGGCTGCCCATGAATTATCAGCATGCTCCAGACACAGAGTTCTTTTCTCTAGGGAAAAGAAATTCCTATAATTTAACAAATTACTGTATTGGGGTTTTTGACACTGTGCATGCTTTTCAATTTCCATCTGTTACTTAGGCCCATTAGTATTTTTTTTGTTGCAACAGCCAACAACATTTTAATAGTTTTTTTTTTTCTCTCTATAAAAACAACAACAGCAGCAACCTCACTTCTCTTACTTCCCTTTGGACACTTAAAAAAATGGCATGCCCCTTACAATTATGAATAGCTCTGAGAAAACATTGTTTTGGACCTTTTCCCAAAAGCCCAAGGTGGCTGCTGTTGGCTATGAAGTAGAATAATTGCATTCTCAATGAGAACAAACATTCAAAGTCTACTTCAGATGCAAATTTTCATATGTACAGTACTGGCGGGATATAGATCAATGTTCTCTTCCCTTCTCAAAATATCTTTTCTATGCAGAGAGCCTTCTGTGCACGAGAAATATCTTTTCTATGCACAGGAGTTCAGCACCCAAAGAATTGCCTGTGATGTGAGAAGAAAACTCAGTCAAGAGGGGTAACGAAGGAGCAGGGTCTTAACCCTATCTGGCACCACAGTAGCACTGAAGCAGCAGAGCAAGGACAAGGTGTAACTGGTCCACTGTTGATTGCCATAAAAAGATGCTCTATGATACTCTGGTTATATAAATCAGGTGAGAAAAATAGCTATCTCTAGTACAACAATTCTGCGCCCCCCCCCCCCCCGCCTTTTCCTAGTGTGTTCTCACTGACTTTGCTATAGGTTGACAATTCAGATCTGAGCTTCTCCACACCCGTCGATAAACAACAAAAATGGCTTCGTTCGATGCTTCTGGTATCAAATATAAAACCCTCTGTCTGGCATTCAAAGCCCTTCCTAACCAACCCCTTCCTATCTTTCCAATCTTCTCAGACCTCCCTCCCACATACTCTTCAATCCAGTGACAATGCACTCCTTGCTGTTCTTTGTATAAAACTCCCACCCCCAACTCTTGGCATTTTTACTGGTTATCCCACTCCTGAATGCTCTCAGTTCAAGTCCTACCTTCTCTAAGAAGCCTTTTTCCCCAATGAATACATCTCCACCCCTCTGTATCCTGTATAACGTGAGCTTTTCTGTACAGTTGTTTGCATGTTGTCTCCTCCACTGGCATCGGAGCTCCTTGAGCACAGAGCTTTTTTTTTTTTTTCTCCTTTCTTTGTATCCCTTGTGCTTAGCACAGTGCCTGGCACATGGCACTTAAATGCTTGATGACTTGATTTGGCTTTGTGATGACTGCTCTGCTTTAGGCCACTGTTTCAAACTCCTTTACTCACTTTGTGTTTTGTCTGGTAGTTTCTAGCTTGTGAATTATAGATCTTAGATTACCATAATTACTAGAGGTCCATGACTCATATGTGTGCTAGATAATGTCATTTTGCTGTTATCTATTTTCTCACCTGATTGTTGGGAATTCAGCATATATATTTGGTCCCAGAACCAGCATAATGCACTCTAACCATTTTACTACCATGCCATCACTTGCTCCCCCCCACCCCCTTTCTATCTCTTTCTCTGGGAACAGTAATCAAATCAACAATAATAGACCTTTAAAAGTGTGTCAATCCATTACCCTATGACTGTTCACAATCTCTTTGACTCAGACTCTTTGAGGCAGCTACTTGGTACAGTGGATAGAACATTGGTTTTGGAGTCAGAAGCACTTAAGTTCAAATCCAGCCTCAGACATTTACTAGTTTATGTGACTCTTGGCAGGTCACTCGACCTCTGTCTGCCTCAGTTTTCTCAGCTGTAAAAGAAGGATCCTAAGAATATTGACCTGCCAGGATTATTATAACGATCAAAAGAAAGTGATATTTGTAAAGCACTTAGCACAGTGCTTGGCATGGGGTAGGCATTGAATAAATGTTTGTTTCCCCTCCCTTCCCAGTCTACCCCTTCCTTGTCACTACTCCCCTTTTGTATATCTTAACTAAGCTCCTCTTAGGTTAGGGACTGTCTTTTTTATTTGTATAATCTGTGATATCTGGCAAATAGTAAGTGCTTAATAAATGCATTTTTATTTATTCATTCATTCTCAATTAGCTAGATATTAATAGTAAAAATTGTGGGGAGTGGGTTGGAGTGGTTTTTTTTTAATATTAGAAAGAGGTTATAATATTCCACACAAGTGGGAAGTATTCCCTTAATCCATGGATTTAATCATACACATTGGCTTGGTTTAGTACAGGTCCACTCTCAGATCACGACTTAGATCACAGTGTCTTTCCCCAAGGGAGGTTCTATTGCAGAATTCTTTAGTTAGAAGGGATCTTATGACTAATTTGCCCCTAATCACTTACACAAAGACGGAGAGAACTAGCCTGAGATATAGGTTGTCTGGTTTTTAAGCCCTGTCATTGACATATACTGGCTCTGTGATGAGACCCACAATTGTCCTGCACTGATATATACCTGACAGAACCTTAGGCAATTCTCTCTCTCTCTCTCTCTCTCTCTCTCTCTCTCTCTCTCTCTCTCTCTCTCTCTCTCTTTTTCCATTCTCCCTTTCTCCTTATATTTTACTGGATCTTTTATATCAAATTTTCCATTGAGTTCTGGTCTTTTTGTTACAGATACCTGAAACTCTTTTAGTTTGTCAAATATCCATTTTTAAAAAATTCAGCATTATACTTGACTTTGCTGGATGAGTTATTCCTGGACATACCACCAGCTCTTTTGCTCTTAAAAATATAATGTTAATGCTCTTAAAAATAAAGACCTATGGCCTTTTAGAGTAGAGGCTGCTAGGTTTTGTGAAATCCTGACTATATTTCTGCAGTATTTAAATTGTTTTTTTCTTGTTGCTTATAGTATTTCTCCTTAACCTGTGAATTTTTAACATATAATAAATCTTCCCTTTAGTATTTTATTTTTCCCAGTTACATCTATAACAATTTTTAATATTCATTTAAAAATTTTAGTTCCAAATTCTTTCTCTGCTCTATTGAGAAGGCAAGCAATTTGATATAGGTTATGCACATGTAGTGATGCAAAACATTTCCATAATAGTTATGTTGTGAAATGTAGGCAATTCTTTTAAGAATATAAATCTTAGATTAGGTATCTATTTGCCTTGGTAGAGGGAGTTTCCTCATTAAGAGTTCCCTTCACCCAAGAAATTACAGGTTTATCAATTCCCACCCCCACCCACAAACACAAACAAATAATACTGAGCTCTATTTTTTATCTGTGTCGGGACTGGAGCAATGCTAGTTGACCCTGGGTTGTAGCTTGATGGTCCCTGGCTAAGAGTTGAGAGCTGTTAAAGTGCTAGATAAAACTAAGTGAAGGTGTTATACTTTTTGAAAGAGAGTGCGAGGTGAATATATCACTAATTAAAATGAAATCAAAGGAATTATTAGGAGTTATTTTGTCCCATATACACCAATAAATTAAAAAATTTGAGTGACTTGGATGAATATTTATGAAAATAAACAGAAGAGGAAATAGAATATTTAAATAAACCTATTTTAGAAAAAAAAAATGAACAGGCCATAAATGAGCTCCCTAAGAAAAAAGCATTAGGACCAGATGGATTTACAAGTGAATTATACCAAAAATTTAAAGATGAACTCATTCAATATTAAATAAATTATTTGGAATAACAAAGAAAGAAGGAGGCCTGCCAAACTCCTTTTTTTGAAACAAATATGGTGCTGGTATGTAAACCAGGAAGGGCAAAACCAGAAATTATAGACCAATTTCATTAATGGATATAGATGAAAATTTTTAAATAAAGTATCAGCAAGAGATAACAGTATATCATAAGGGTTATACACTATGACCAGGTCGTTAAGTTAAACTATTAACACAATTGATTATATCAATAACAAAAGTAACAGAAATTATATGATCATATCAAGAGATGCAGAAAATTTTTTTGACAAAATACAACACTCATTCCTGTTTAAAAAAAAAACAGTTGAAAGCATAGGTATAAGTGAATTTTTCCTGAAAATGGTAAGAAGCATCTTAGTTGCTTGTATTTATGTATTGTATTTTATATTGTATTATGTATCGTATTTCTCAGCTGTAAAAGAGGGATCCTAAGAATATTGACCGGCCAGGATTATTTTAAGGATCAAAAGAAAGTGATATTTGTAAAGCACTTAGCACAGTGCTTGGCATGGGGCAGGCATTGAATAAATGCTTGTTTCCCCTCCCCTTCCATTCTACCCCTTCCTTGTCACTACTCCCCTTTGTATATCTTAACTAAGCTCCTCTTAGGTTACAACATACCATCAGTATGCATTATTTGTAATGGTGATAAGACAGAAACTTTCCCAATAAGATCAGAGGTGAAACAAGGATGCCCTTTATCATCCATATTATTCAATTTTGTATTATAAATGTTAGCAATAGTAATAAGAGAAGAAAAAAATTGAAGGAATCAGAATGGGCAATGAAGTAATAAACTATCTTTTTTGCCAATGATATAATATGCTTGAAAAATTCTAGAGATTAAAATAAAAAGTTAGTTGAAATAATTAATAATTTTAGCAAAACTGCAGGATATAAAATAAGCACACATAAATCATTAACATTTCTATATGTCACCAACAAAACCCTGCAAAAAGAGATTGTAAAAGATAGTTCATTTAAAATAACTGATGACTACATAAAATACCTGGGAGTATACTTGCCATAACAAACCCAGAAACTACATGAACATAATTATAAAACACACAAAAAAGTCAGATATAAATAATTGGAGAAATAAAAATTTTTCTTGGGTGGGAAGAGCCAATATAGTAAAAATGACAATTCTACTCAAACCACTCTATTTATTCAATACCATCCCAATTAAATTGCCAAAAAATACTTTATTGGGCTAGAAAATAATAATAATAATAAAATTCATTTGGAAGAACAAAGCACTAAGCATATCAAATGAATTAATAATAAAAAAGGTAAAACAAGGAAGTATAGCAGTACCAGATCTTAAATTATATTATAAGGTAGTAATTATCAAAATTCTCTGGTCCTGGCTAAGAATTAGAAATGTGGGTCAGTGCAACAGAGTAGAAATACAATACACAATAGTAAATGACTTAGTAGCCTTGTGTTTGACAAATGTGAATATTTAAGCTTTTGGGATAAGAATTCATTTTTGGTCAAAATTATTGGGAAAAACTGGAAAGTAGTCAGACAGAAGTTGGGTATGGACTGGTATCATACTGTTTACCAAGATAAGGTCAAAATGGGTACATGACCTAGATATAAAGGGAGATATCACAAGAAAACTAGAAGAACATGGAATATATTACTTGTCAGCCTTATGGATAGAAGAATTTATGACTGAACATGAGATAGGGAGCATTGTGGGATATAAAATGGATAATTTTGATTGCATTAAATTAAAAAGCTGTTGTAAAAATAAAACAAATATTAGAAGGAAAACAGAAAATTGGGGGGAAATTTTATAGACTGTTTCTTGGATAAGTGTGTAGGAAACTTTGTCAAATTTAGAAGAATATGAGTCAGGGAGATTTCCAATGAATAAATAAAACCTCTATATAACCGTATAAAATATGCTCTAAATCATTATTGATTAGAGAAATGCAAATTAAAACAACTAATGCCTTAAGATATTATCTCATACCTATCAGATTGGTTAAAATAACAGAAGAGAAAATAACAAATGCAGAAGGGAATGTAGAAAAACTGGGACATGAATATACCTTTGGTGGAACTATGAACTGATCTAATCATTTTGGAGAGCAATCTGAAATTATGCCCAAAGAAATATAAAACTCTACACACCCTTTGACCCAGCAATACCAATATTAAAATCTCTTTCCTAATGTGATCAGGGAAAAATGAAAAAAACTTACATGTTCTAAAATATTCACAGTAGCATTGTGGTAGCAGGGGATGCTCATCAGTTGGTGAATGGATAAATAAGTTGCGGTATATGTGCTATAAGAAATATTACTGTGCTATAAGAAATGAAGCACTGGTTTATTTTAGAAAAATATGGAAAGACTGCATGAAATAATGAAAAGTGAAATGAGCAGAAGAATCAAGAGAATGTTGTATATAGTAAAAACAATATTATTCAAAGAATAATTGTGAACAACCAAGTTATAAATATTCAAATCAACTACAAAGGACATATGAAGGAAAGTACTCTCCACCTTCAGAGAACTGATAAATAGAAATATACATAGTATAGTTTTACATATATTTATAAATCTGTGTCAAATGGTGGTCTTGTCTAGTATGGGGAAGAGAGGTAGGAAGAAAGAAAGGAACTCAAAATGTAACAAAAAATTTTGAAAAGAGGGTGCATATTTTTGCATATGTTCCCTAATATATATGGAAATGGTCATTATTTTTAGTTTTTTCATAGTGTATGTTTTATACCAAATGTATCACATTCTATTTGTATCTTACCCTGGAGGGAGTGGTGTATGGGTTGTTCAAGGAGGACCGGCACCTGTGTTGTGAGGGCTTGTGGAGCCCTCTCAGGGCTGTTCATCTACCTTTGATGTCCACCTAGCACTTGGCTCTCATCTGTGGCTCCAAGAATCCGTAGCATGTGCAAGGGGCCACACACCTGTAAAACGTCTCAAAAGACAGGCTAAATCAGATTGAGGATAGCCAACAGACCTGAAACCCCTAGTGAATTAGGGTGATGTCTACTCCAAGAAAGTGAAGATTTTCCTGGTGGCATGTGCAGATGAGAACAATTTGTTCCACTAGCCAAGAAGGCCTCTGAGCACATGCTATGGAGTGCTTAAAGCTTGATCAGACATTGAAGATGCCAAGGTCATCATCTACTACATCTTGGGCCACTGCCAGTCACCATAACTTTTGTCTTGCCACTGGGTTCTAATGATTCTGGGAGAGGAAGGCTGATGACTTTCTGCAATTCTGCCTCACTTAAACCAAGACAAATCAGTGCATTACCCCATGATATTATTTATCTTCTTTGAAAGCAAAGGACTAAGAACCACATGCTAAAGTTAATAGGGAACAACTATTGTTTTTTGAACAAGGGAATATCATTGTCAGACTGGTGTATCAAGAGAAAAATCAGTATATAAGTGACCATAATATGAACTTTTCATCTTGACATTCAAAGCTCTTCACAATCCAGCTCACGCCTACCTTTCCAGGCCTGTTTCACATCACATTCCTTCATGTACTACAATTCGGTCTAACAGCTGTTCCCTGAACTCAGTATTTCATCCCCTATGTCTGGGACAAAGGTTTTCCCCTCAAGCTTGGAAACCATTACTCCTTACCATTTGTTAGACTCTTTAGCATCCTCCAAGGCTCATCTTCTCTAGATCTCTTATGGAAAACTGTGTCTCAATCCACAGGGTTATCAATGTTTTCCTCCCTTTTCTTCAAAGTAACATTTACTGTGATTAGATAATCACGTTATAGTTTCTCACCATGTTGTAGCCTCCTTAAGGGAATGGATTGTTGTATCTTTGCTTTGTGCCTCCAGTACCTATCACAGTGGTTTGTACGTTGTTGTTCAGTCCTTCAGGCTTGTCCTATTCTTTGTGAGCTTGTGGACCATACTGTCTGTGGGATTTCCTTGGCAAAGCTACCGAAGTGATTTGCCATTTTCTTCAGTAGATTAAGGCAAACAGCTTAAGTGACTTGCCCAAGGTCACACAACTAGTAAGTATCTGAGGCCAGATTTGAACACAGGTCTTTCTGACTCTAGTGCTTTATCTGCTGAGCCATCTAGTTGCCTCTGTCTTGTACATAGTGGTCATTTAACAAATTTTTTGAGAGAGAATTGTATTAAATTTCCTTCTAGATGGCAGTTAGCTGGTTGACTTCTCTAATGACAGAGACTGTATCTTATCTCTGTATCTCCCTGGCATGGGATTTTTCTGGCATAGAGTAGGTTCATATATTGACAAAATATGCTTAACAAATCTGTTCATTGTTCAGTCAACTGTGAGAATGAGAGAGGCTATATCAGGTCACATGAGCATAGAATTTGATACGTACTGAATATTTCAGAGCTTTCTAAAGCTAACTGATTGGAACTAGGTACATAACTATCACGGATCTTTTCAAGCAAGATGATGAAATTGATTCTATGCTATAGAAGAAGAATGTGAGACAGCCCTTTTGACACCCATAGAATACAATCATCTGTTTTTCTGGTTGCTATTAGAACTTCCTGCAGTATCTCAGGTCAAAAGACATCATCACATTTGAAATTATCCAAGCTAAGGGGGCGGCTAGGTGGCACAGTGAGTAGAGCAGCAGCCTTGGAGTCAGGAGTACCTGAGTTCAAATCCGGCCTCAGACACTTAACACAAAAACTAGCCGTGTGACCTTGGGCAAGTCACTTAACCCCAACTGCCCTCCAAAAAGCAAATAAAAAAAAAAGAAATTATCCAAGCTAAGAAATAGGATAGTTTTGTAATTTTTTGGCCATCATTAAGTGACAATGTTTTAAATTTCTCTAGTAAAGGACATGTATCCAGTTTAAAAAAGCATTAATTAAATATCTTTTCCAGACAAAGTGCTATGTCAGGTGAGGGTAATTCAAAAACAAATATGAAGTCACTGCCTTCAAGGATTACACTTTTCATGTATGCAACATTAACACATATTTGTACAATAAAAGGTAAGGACGTTGTCTGACTGGTCCCAGTCAGACAATGAACTCTTTCAATACTTTGGGGGGTGGGGTGGAGATGAGGGAATAGAAAGGAAGGCTTCATGAAAGCTGTCTCTTCATGGAAGGCAAGGATTCAGAAAGGGGAAGGGGAGCAAAGAGTAAATTCCAGGCATGATGGATACGCTAGTATATGGGGGGAAAGAAGATGGACTATTGATTTGAGGAACAGCAAAAAG